>JAQMCX010000025.1:6550534-6569865 GCA_029814765.1 Acanthurus leucopareius
ATTAATCAATCAAGAGGGAACCACATTTTAATTTCATCATACAACCTGTTGTATAATGACCAATAAACTTCCTTGTATCCTTGTATCCTTGTATCCTTATATATCAGTTACATCCTGTGATTGGGCAACCAAGGAGAGAATTTCTTTACATTTTTGGTCATAAATTCTTATCGTGTTTCCATGACTCTTTGGCTCAGAAAGCTTAACCCCCATACTGACTGACCCTTAGCCAAGATTACAAGTTGGAGATCATTTCATCATGTTTTGTTTCCCTTGTCTGCTCTGCTTTGGTCTGTTCCCTGTCAGGTGGCTGGTCCTGAGCCTCTGGATCTGTCTCTGGTCCCCCTGAGTACCATGACGTCCAGCTAGTGTTTATTAACAGCAAGTGCTCTTTCCGCCTCCTAGTTGCCCACACAACTGTGCTATGGATCTACTGTTTGTGCGTCCCACCCGAGAAACTATGGATATAGCCCTTCCAAGACTGGGACAGAGGCCATGGGAAGATACATCAAACACTTGCTGCCTGGCAGTCCCTTCTGCCCATCAACCTCGCCACTTGGTGCCTGGTTCTTTTTTGCAGAAATGAGGACAAAATCTTTCATTCATGCATTGACTACAAAGCTGTTAATAATATGATGGTCCAAGAACAAGTATACTCTGGTGCTTATGAATTCTGCATTTGATTCTCTCCTGGGAACCAGAGTACTCACCAAGCAAGACCTACACAATGACCTCCATCTGGTCTGGATCTGTGATGAGGATGAAGTGATGATAGTTTTCAACTTAATTCTGAGGTACCCTCCATGTCAGGAGGACATCCTGGTTCTATCTATCCAAGCCAGTGTTCGCCAGTGCCATATGACCTGGTGCTGAGCCCAGCTGCCCTGCTCAGAGCATCTCGCGGTGACAAACACTCCACCTCCTAACTACTTCCCTGGTGACCAGGTATGGTGATCTACTGAGGACCTGCCTCTGAAGTTTGACATGAATAAACACTAATTTCACTGAACCAATCCAAAAGTCATTGATCCCTCTAATGTCAGCCTGAAACTGACCCAAACTCTCCTGGTGCATCTGTCATTCCATGTGTCCAATTGTAACCCAGATGTAAAATGCAGCAAATGCAGAGGTCTCTAGCCTCACGTCACGTCACGTCGTGTGACGGATTGCTTCCAATTAGTGTAGTATATATGGGGGGAGGGAGAGGGTGGCTCGCTGCTGCTGAGCCACGATCTGAGGAGAGTTGCTGCAGGTTAGTTGGAGTTGGTTGGAAAAGTTTTGTATTTATCTTGTATTCCCCGTGGCGACTCTCAATTTTTAGGAGCCGTCTACCGCTGTTTTGTTCAGCCGAGTGTAGCTGTCCGAAGTGGTAGCTTGATAAGAGCTGTTGAGTGTTTTGTTGATCGTGTGTAACGCTAGCGTTAGCGCTACCGCTAGCTGCTGTATGTATTCAATGTGATAATTGGCTTCGCGACTCACGCGTGGCTAACGCTACTGGGTAGTGTAGTTTTGTTTCACTTTGCGTTCGGTATTTGTTTTGTTCATTTGGCAATGAGTATGTTGTATGTTTGTGCAGAGGCCAGGTGGATGGTGAGCTACCAGAAGGAACCTGAACCAGAAAAAAAATAACAGTGAACTACAACTTCCACCTCACTCCTGCCGGTCCGGGTAGGAGGCTCCTTGCAGCCTGTAGACTCTTTCTTTCCCTTGCAGAAACATAAGGAAATTCCTGCCGTCTCATTCTTTCTTATTACACCCACTAACACACCAATCACTATCAAAGACTGAACTGAATTCTTAATGACTCATATGGACAATTGCTCATAACCCGGAAGTGGATTGTATAAGTTGGGGTGGGATGTTTATATAGGTTGCTTATATTATTTTTTTTGTTTGTTTATTAGGGGGGAAGATAACCACTGTGATTATTGTGAAAATCCTGTTAACCAGGAAATTTTGAAAGCTCTGCATATTATTTATATTCATTTTGCCTTAAAATATATTGAATGGCCATTCAAAAGAATGAGAATTATTTTTTTTGGTAAATATTGTTTTATTGATATATTTTTGTTACATTTTTTCTAATACATGGTACCATTTACCAACCCACTCAGCTGTCTCTGAGTGATTTCAACTGTTCATTTCCTCCCTGAGCCGAGCTTAGATCTTTTGATAACTAGTCCAATTATATAGATATAGTTATATGGTATATTAAATATAGTATATTATATATGGTTATATAATTATATTAATTGCATATTTAGCATATTTATTATTTTTTGCCATCATATATGCTACACAACACTGCTTTTAGACAATTTCACCTTCCCTCCGGCACCTGTCGACATTAATATTCAGTTTTGCAGCAGCTGCATTGCTGTTGACAAATTTGACAATTAACAATGAAGAGCTACTCTGCAAAGGCATTAAGTGAGGAATGGTGTTAATTTTGTTTGGACAGGCTAAGGCATCATTGTTTCTGAGTAAGAGGAGGATAAAGGCAAAGATGACAGGCAGCATTGTGGAGATGTTTAAAGGAGAAGTTTCAACAAAGATCTTATCTACGCCCTTTAAAACTAAATGTTTTTAATACATAACGCTGTCACAGTAATGACATTTATAAGAACTTGTATACTTATAACAGAAATAATAATGCCATAGTAAGATAATACCATGAAGTGTATTCTAGTACTTTTTTAACACTTTAAGCTTGACCTGTCTTTTCATGCTTTCAAGTGTTTTCTTTATCTCATGTTTACAATTATTTATCTAGTATACACCATTATACATAATGCAGCCTAATCATCTTTCTCAAAAGCGTTACTGTCCAATGGATAAATGCACACATAAATAGCATTTAACAGCTGATATTAAGTTGACTGCACATTGATCCGTACTTTAAAGGAGTTGACTACTTGAACAACAGGCAGAATTATGCTGCCATTCTTGTGGACAATAATGTTGTAGAATGGCAAATTTATAAAAACAAAAATGAAAAAAGAAAAAAAATAAAGAGAAAGAGGCTGATACCAGAGTAAAGGGCAAGCTTGTTTTGAGACAAAAAACTGCTAAACAAGAAAGAGCACAAAAAATAATCTGACCTATTGAAAATTCTATTTTAATAGTGATTGAATTTTATATTTTGTTTTAAAAATTTTACATAGTGTTAGGCAGTCATACATATGCTGACATAAGGTGGGGGTGTAACAGTAAGTAAAATTCACAGTTTGAACTATTTCCTGGCATAGAATTAGTTTAAGTTTTATTTGGCATCCTAATTTTAGGATCCTATCTACCTTACAACATGAATTACAGAATCTGTGCATCGTGTTACAAGATCTAAATAAATCTACTCTAGTTTCTATTAATCCTTGAAACAAAAAAACAGACAAAGACTACATCTCTTAGCCTAAGATGCACAAGCTTCTAAATGTACTATTTTAATAATGCACATTGAGAAGAAATGATTCACGCACATAGGATCAACACTGAAGTGAACACAATACACATCATGACATAAATATATATATATTTTTTTTTACAAAAGAGTAGTAGATCTATATTCAGACAGTTAAAATCGCAAAAACAATGCTCAGTCACTAAAACTTTGTTACTTTTTATAGTTATCAAAGTTCCTGCCATTAAACAGCCAAACAAACAATATGTTTTGGTAAGCAACACATTACGTTTGATTATTTTATAAAGAGTGCAAAATATTGTGAATTTTTGTGGACATGCCATAATGTAAGCAAAAGGTAAAACAGCAGAGGAAAGGTCTAGTTTTTGTGAGACTATGGAGAATAAATTAATACACTAGCTATGTGAAAATGTGTGCTATAAATAAGAATCCTCCAAGCAATAGATGCACCGCCACTTCCATCACCTCCATTAGGTACTCTGTGAAGTGGCCAAGCATCCACGGCACTATTCATAGTCATCAATTTTCCCTAAGTGATAATCCCATTAGAGCATTTAGAAGGGTCTCTTGTGAAGCCCTAAGGCAAACCTCAGTATATCGTATCACTAAAACTACAATGGAAACTTACATGCTAGTGTCACTAATGAAAAACTCATGAAAGGATTCATACATACAGTATACAATGTGATAGACTGCTACAACATTTAACCACTGGCTTTAACTAGTACAAAATAGTTCAGCATTGGATTTCTCAAAGGAAAAATGTAATAAAAATCCAATGTATACATGGGCTCCCATGGGAAGCTTTACAGAGCAGAAATAAGAAATTAATGATAAATGATTACTCTGTCATTAAATGTAGTATTCTACACTGGCACCATTCATGTTTACCTCTTTTCCTGCATTATGTGATGCTCAAACCATGTGGTTTATGGCTCTGCTGGTTGTGCTAACTTTGCATGTGCCACCCCTGTTCAAGAGATTTGAGAAAACAAGGACTAACCCTTTACAACCTGTATCGAGGAAAGCTGTGGGGGCCTCCTACAGCTTTTCAGATTAACATAATTTTTACATAAATCATTTCCAAGGCTTGTCACTGAGACTTAAATAAAAACAGAATGGATCTAACTGGAACAAGCATTATGGCTAACTGCATAGAGATATGTTGATGACTTAACACTGCTGCCATGTGCTGTCTAGATTCAATGCTGTTCAGTGCTTTTTGGAGACAGAGGCAAAAATGCCACTACTATTTTCTAGGAGGTATTTTTGCATGTTACATGAATTGTGTGGCCCCATGTAGCATACAGAAAAACTGTGCTTTTGTGATGGTGTGGCTGATGCGACCTACCTAGCAAAAATTTGGGATCAGCGAGGTAAGCTGAAGACAGAAGCTTGAACAATGGTTCCAATATTTAACCCTAGTTATAAACCACAGGTGAAGCTTATTGACCTTGCCACTCCTACACAGCTGGCTGATATAGCTGATTTGATGGAAGGCATCAATGTCTGTCCCTTACATGGGGACCTGGATGATAGGTTGGCAACATCATGATTGTTAGCTACACATGCAAAATTTTAATAGGTAAATGTGTATAAAGCTTCTGGAGGAAAGTATGCCCATGAAGTTAAGTAATGGGTTCTGCTTTTGCTTTTAGAACCAAGGTTATGATAGTGTGAACTTTGTTTTCACCGAGTGATACTACCTCTGGATGATAGATGCTGCAGTTGTAGCTCATTGCTCTGAAAGTTGACCGAAACACTACCCTGAGAAGCCTCATTCTTTTTATTCTTGTAATCTCTTTTTCTACAGTCGATTTAAGGGAGGTTCCAACAAAGCCTGCAGGACATCAGCCTTGATAAGCGCTACAAATTCATTTTTTGTTGTTACACAGCTAGTATTGCTCTCATCCATAGACACATCTGTTTTTCAAGTGTGGCACCAACAGGTTCCACTCTCTGTAGCAAGTTTTCTTCCTCAGTTGACTGTGGAGAGCTGTGAGTGCACACCACCAGTTTCTCTACTGTCCTACTGTCTTTGTTTCTTCTCTTCCATTTGATTTAGCTTTCCATCTGTGTACTCTGTAAATAAACCATGTGCATGGATAAAGATGTAGGGTGGTTAGGGCAGCCAGCATGTGTCCCCAAATGTAAGTTCCTTTGCAGCTGGACATAATGGCAGCTACTCTTAGTGTTTATTTTTGATTAGACTGAGAGGCAAATTTTTGACATTTTTTATGTGAATTTTTTTTCTATAGCACACCTTGCCACCCATGTACAAGTTTTGGGCAAGTCTTACTCTCCCTAAATCTTGGAGATGGCAGGGCACAATCAATAGAGTCACAATACCCACATTTATGGGAAATACACTAGATTGAAATGAACCTGAATCATTCTTTCAGAGCTTACTTGTAAGGTGGCTTGTGATTCTTGGCAGTGACATACCAAAACACTTCAGAGTTGGTGAAGTGAAATAAAGCTCTCTGAGCCATGCATTTAGATGCCTGATTGCATGTACCTGCATAGATTAAATGACTGTACATTCTAGACATGGGACACTTTGTTCATTTACAAGTGAAAATTATTTAGAAAGCTGAAATGTGATAGTAGAAGAATGTGTCTTGTTTTAAGAACATTAATGAAAAAAAGAATTTAAAAAAAATAAATTTAGCTGTGGGAAGTAATCACATGATGGAGGACCTTAAAAATAAAAAAAATGTTGCAGCCATGGTTCAGACAAGAATTTCTATCTGTCTCCCCTCAGAAAAGATTTGATCTTGTGTTAAGCTGCACACATCTGTTAACCTGGCTCTCACTTCCTAGTAGAGCATGACCAATCAGTGCCAGAGGGTTTCAGAGATTTCTTATCTTGTAAAAATTATATCTCAGAGATTGAAACAGCTTGCACTGTGGCAATACAGAACTATACATTTGATTAATTTTCACAGAAGTAAGTCTGTTTCCGAGTATCAAGTCAGGTTATTTTTTTCTTAATTGTTGTTAGAATTAATTACTGTGCATAGGGTTTTTGTGGTAGACTTAGTCCTACTGTTGCATAGATTTCTGTGTGTCATCGTTTTTGTGGATTAAGCCTTCAACATTTCTTTTATTGTAGAAAATCAACCTGGAACACTCAACCAACAGATGTTTGCTGACATCTTCCAAAAACTGTATCCCCGGATAATCTAGGGCTAAATATGAGTCTAGAATTTTGATGATGAGGATAATTTTCAAACTGCCAAAAACTTAGATTTATCCTTTTACCATAGAATTGCATTGATTTAGCACTGCACGTCTATTATTGTGTCTCATGATGGACAGTAGATACATAAAATATGGCAATCAATGCAGTAGAACCAGCGATATCAGCCTTTTTATTCCAGTCTTGTCTCATCACTTGAGCCATTTTAATACCGCATTTCCCTCTGGAGCCACAAAAGGATTTATAGAGCTTTTTTCACATATGCAGTCGTATTCCCCTAAAAATATTGATAATAAATCTGCACAGATGCCCTTGTAACTATTATTTGGTTTAGGTTTTATCAATGCAAATTTTGCTAGAAAACGCCTTGTTTTTAAGTCGAGTAAGATTCTAATTCTGGTAGGAAAATCCAGCCAGTGGAAAAGAGCTCTTTAAAGAAGGACAAGATGGGTAGTTTTGCCTTAAAGCAAATAGGAGAACAGTGCTTTTTCTTTTTTGTGTGCAACGAATAAAGCTTCAACAAAATTTTTGTCTAATAAAAAATGTGACTATAGCCAATAAATGTCAAAAACAACAGGCTCTGTGCTATAGTGTTTTTCTGGCTCAACGACTGACACACTGGAAGTAGTTTGCCGAAGTTAAGCTAAAATGTTCATATTAAATGTCAACCATGCCGGCCTTGCAAATGCACAGAACAGCAAAAGTTGAATTATTAAATAGTTTCTAAAATATATCTCATCCCCGTCACCTCACCCACGGTCACATTCCAGTGGCAACCTTTCTGAAATTCCATAAAAGTGAGACAGCCCCCCCCCCCCCCGAGGAAAGAGTGGATTCTGGCAGGCCCAACAGGGTCGGCTGTCGTCCTCCTTGGCGGTGCGACAAGTTGATATTTCATTTGAATGCCCGTTGCTCTGAGCACTGATGCAAAGGCTATTACCCAGAGTGCCCAAGTGGGTTGGCCAACAGTGCTCAGGCCACACGCTGGGGCATTCCAAAGAAATGAAAAGTGTGCAAAAAAACTAAATATATCCACAATTTCTTACTTCATTAGTCTACTGTACCACAGGTTATACACATTAAAAGGGAAGGTTTATTTGTGACAGTTGTTTAGGGTTTTGTACTGATATGTAAGAGCAACATTTAGGATATGGATTTTCATTTCTAGATAAATTGCTGTTTCTATTACCTTTTATTTACTTGAGACATTTATAGCACACATAACAATTCTATATATGATAATACATTTGCCTCTTACCAATACAGCTCCAACCCCTTTCCCTCTCATTGCAACCTCTCATTTAAAAATATATGAAAAACACGCATCCATTCATCACAGCAGTGGGCTGTACTATATATATAATTATGTCTTTTTAAATAACTTTATACTTCAGATATAGACTTTGTGGTTATTCTCTCCAACCCCACCTCCTGCCTCATTTTCCCTCCCAGATTGTCCTTCTCTCTGACACAGAAGCCAAGGGGTTTTAAAGTGTGTGATGTGTGATTGAGCTTAGGTAAGCAAAATTCTAGGGCACTACAGCATGTGTGATATATTACATTATTGAGTGTGTTCACTTAGACTTAAGGCACTTAAAATTAAAAATACTTTCAGGGCACAGAACTATGTGACATATTACCAGTCATGGAACTCAACATGCAAAAGTGATTAATAGGACACTGTGGGATTACAGTATTGAAATGAAGTACCTTTTACACACTTAAAACCCATTATTTTACGCCCATTAATTTGAAAATTGAGTCAGCTGTAATTTCAAATCACGGCAAATGCGTGAAGCAGTATAAAACGGTTGATTTATGATAAAGCTTATTTTACTACTACTGAAGCTGCATACACATGCAGAGATGGGAGGTTCAGCAAGACCAAAATACACATTTTACTGTACAACAAGAGTAAAATGTATGAAAAAATATAGTCTGGCTAGTTAAGAAGGCAAAATACATCTTAAATGGGGCAGCAACCATTTAAAATTTAATTGAAATGAGCGAGCAATAATGTTAGCACACTTATTCTGTCAGGATTATTGAGGAATGTAGAAACTGAGGTCTAGTGAGTCCATGACCTACTAAAGCATAACGGTGAAAGAGGAAATGAAGATAGAGATGTTGCTCTAGCTTTGCCTTCTGGCCACTCTATAGGAAAAAGAGAGAAACCTGAATTGTTAATAACCTAAGTAAAGAATGAAAACACAACAATTCTTATTTCCAGGTGATTACACACTAATATACACTAATGAAAACACATTTTGAACGTGATATTAAATTTCTGCCATACTTTTGAAATATTTCCACTCCAAATCTTTCACACTGGATCTTTAATTATTCAAATACTTGCTTATGAACTACTTGTGTTACTAGGGGATGCCACAAAAGGACACAGTAGAGAGCTCAAATCTTGGTGAACTTCTGGAGTAGCAAAATAAGAAAAATAAGCATGCCAAAACTAAAGGAAAATACGGATTTGTTAATTCATAGACAACAGTAGAAAATGGATCAGTAGTGCAGAATATGCTTTTGTTTAAACTATATTTAGATTTTAAGGTATGCATAGTTAAAGGCATGACTGCTATGACTGACAGCAGCCTCTAGCTGTCTACCAGGTGTCACACAGTCATTGGTAGCAATGTGTATCCTCTCCAGCTCCACCTTCTTGTCCAAATATGGACACTTATTGCTTCAAATTAACAAGATGGTGAAGGCCATAATGCTTAACTCAAGGCTTTGAAAGGTTAGTCCAAGAACCAATGGACTAACTGAGACAGCAGGCGAATTACTGAGACACAGACATCATCCAAGCTGTTATATTCCCATTAAAACAATTCAAAGTTGTTTTTTTAGGTTCATGTTGATTAGTTACTTAATGATGCTTTTAAGTGAAGTGTTAAAATCACTAGTTTTGAACCTAAGATAATCAATTTACAATGATAGAAAACAGAAAAGCACCGAATCCTCAGCTGAACTCAGATCACCTCTTTTGCATTTAAAAATAGATAATCAACTCTTAACTGATCACTTTTCAAAATTATCTATTATACTTTCATTAGAACTAATCAATTAATCAACTTGTTGATTGTTTTGGCATTTAAAGTACAACGCTGTACAAAGTCACAGGCTTTCTTGTGAGTCTGCCAAACAAATCTTAAAGAGCTAAATGATAGAAGTCAAGGTGTGAACTATAATTTGCAAGCAGGGAGCATTTAAAAAGGCTAATTGGTTGTTTTGAATGTCAACATTTTTACACCATAAGGTTTCTGTTGGGCCATGGAAGCTGTTTGCTGTAGAAAAGGCAGTCCTACTGAGATGTTGGAGAAGTGATATCTTCTAGAGGAGCTTCATTCGAACCATTTTGGTCTGGTGCCTGCTGCTTCTCCCAGCCACAGCACTGCCTGATATTTCTCTGGCCTTTAATCTGATGGATATACAGTAGTCTTACATTGTTTTAAGCATTTTTTTTAACAGGATTTTGACACAAAAATATTTTTTCAACCACAAAAACAACATATGAACTATTTGAAAATATAAAGCTAAAGCAGAGACTCTATGGTACTTCGGAGTGTGGAATGTGCGCACTGCAAATAGTCTCATTAGAACTATATTTTCCTGCAATATTTTGATCTGACAGGGTATTTGTGCCTAATAAATATCCATAAAAGACATAAGTGCTGCAGCATTAGATAATTAAAATTATAAAACAGTGCTCAGTGTTTCTTTATGCCTCAGATTTTTTATTCGGCAACTGTGCGTCTTATTCTTCTGAAGTAGTTTAATTCTTTGGCTTAAAGTTAATAATACTTAATGATTATGTGTCCTCGAGGCCCAAGGGGTATTATTTGATATTTATGAAGCATCTCTATATTTATGATTCAGACACTTAAGAAATCAGATTTGGTCAAGGTCTGACTTTTCATTGTCTTTTTTTGTTTTAAATCAACATTTTATAAGGAAACACTTGCATTTACTTTTTTAAAATGTAGAGTTATTTACATCATGCAGCCTCATTCATGTAACAGGGATTTGCATGAGGCAGATACTTTGCTTCTCTAATAGTTGCACCCAGTACATCAGTCATTTCACTAAAAGTCTCAACCTGCAAGTCACTGTGTCAGTGTAACATTTTGCTTCACCTAGGCATGAAAAGAACATGTTCTCATTCTAAGTTAGCAGTAATAAATATGCAACACAATTAGACTTTCATGAAGCTTGCTTCTGAAGCTTGTTCAGAAACATTTCAGACAGCTATCACACTTTTTCTAGTTTTAGGCACCAAACTAACTGACTTGTTTAGGTTTACCATAGGTTAAGTTATGTTTAGATTAAATTAAGTATTAGTTACATAAGTTCAGTTTCAAATGTAAGCCAACTTTAATTAAGTTGGTGAAAATGAGCAAAAGTTCACCTTGGTTTTACACTACACATGAACAGTGGTTTCCTGAGTAAAGGTCCCCGGGTTTGTTTGACCCATCTACCTCGACCTTCTTCCTACTCTGATTTAGTTGTTTTTAATGCTTCATTCATCCTTTTCTCTTTGACTATGCACCGTGCTGGTAGTACACTCTAATATACACATGTACTTTTCATGTCCAGGTGAGGCAAAGTGTGACACTGACTCGCCTAGTGGCTCTCTTTCATGCGTTGCTGTGACACTTGGCTGAAGGTCTTCAACCTTGACACCCACAAGGCTTAACATCCAAACTCGGCCTGTCAAAAACTGACAGCAGAAACTCTTCAAAGGTCTATTGTATGACATATATCGGGAACTTGACTGACACTGGCTTTCCTGTAGACCAACACACCCACACACACGCACACAGGAGCGCGCACACACTTATTGGTCAAGAAATCTGTGCAGCAGCAGAGAGCAGCGCTGATCGATATGAGTGCTGATGTCAAAAGATCAGCACAAACCGAGACGTTTAAGCTGGACACTGTGGGGCGAGCCTGTTGTAAAGGCTTAGGAGTTCACATCACAGATGATGAGTGTGTTTGTGTGTGGTATGCTGGTAATCAGTGAAGGTCAGAAGCAAATCCATTCAGGAGTGTGAAAAGCAATATTTACTTATAATTAGAATTCAGCACTACCAATGCTGCCAGTGATTAGCTGATGCCAGTGTGTGACAGAGTTGAATTAATTATTTTTGCTGTATGTTCAGTAAGTGCCTTGTTTTGCATTGAGAAATGAATTGTAGTATGTGTCTTATTTATTAGGTATTCAAAGTTTGGATTCTCATCTTTAGTTTAACTTCACTCTACATTGTTCCTTACTGTGGATCCCCTGGAATGAATGTAGGGGAAAACATTAGGATATGAAAGACCTATTTTCCTTTTTGAACTGTGAATGAGGCCTTAAAAATATAATAATAATAATAATAATAATAATAATAATAATAATAATAATAATAATAAACATTGGTACAAACAGAGACTGGCACAAAAATGTTTTTGTTTTTTTGTTTTTTTTTTAATTTATCCCCCTCATCTGCACAAATGGTACTTCTGGGGCTTCGTGCTTTTGGATAAAAGAGGCTGTCCTCACCAGAAAAACAGAAGCAACGGTTATTTGTTTACAGACCCTGAGGGCTAATTTCTAAATTATTTATTTTATTACAAGGTGCCACATGAACTTACATTTTTTTCTGCCAAAGTTAGAACAATGAAGGTTTTACATAAGATATCTTAATATATGTGTCTTTGTCTAAGCACAAGTACTGGTTAGGAGGGCTCTGCCATAAAAAGGTGATGTCATGTAATGTACCTCAATCATACTGGGGTTTTTTGCTCATGTTGCCAGGTCACTGTCAATCCAATCTAATCTAACCAGACCTACACAGTCCTGACAGAGCAAAATAGCTCAGTTGAGTGATAACAGATGTTGAAGCTTGAATTTTGATTGTTGAATTTTAGTTTGACATAAAGAAAAAGGTGTTTAATTACTGTTCAAGGCTAAGAAAACTTGCAAAGACGTAAATTCATGTGGTTTTGTTTTTTTAAGTGACCTCTTGTGGCCGTTCAAATAATGACTTGCCATTAAGCTGTAAAGAAAAAAGGAATGTTATTGAGACACTTGAAACCACAGTAAATACCCCCTCTCCTACCAGCAGTCAGTGTCAGTTTCTTTTAACCATGATTAAAATCTTTCCTCATTGTTAACCAAGTAGCTTTTTTTGACTAAACTTAAACAAACCTTTAATCACAGTCGTGACAGATGGTCTTATGCACTACTTCGAGAGGGAGTGACAAATTATCTTTTGTGCTATTTAGGCTGGAGGACTTGTATGAAAATAAATCCAAAATATGAAAAAACAACATAATAAGATGTATAAAACCATGACAACCAAACGTAGGCTGTAGTGTGTTTTAGTTGCATACTAAATACACAGTACATTAACATGTGCCTCTTGTTGCAGTTTTTTTTTCATTAAAGCTCAGCTTCAACTGCTTACTGCCAGATTTTGTTCTCAGTTTTGCAGGAGTTCATTGAACAGAACACATTGTTTTGGGAAGTCTTTCATAGTTATTGCGTAGTTACAAGGACGACACAAAATGAAAAGGAGCTGAAAAAACAAGCTTGTTATAAGTGTTGCCATGATAGTCTGGCCCTAAAAACCAACATGAATGACCTCAAGGTAACGTGAAAGACCGTGAAAGACTTCCATGTGAATCTCTGTGTTATGATGGCTTGATGGAATGTGTGGGAAGCAGTGAACTGAATATTGCTAAACAGCTGTAAAAAGGTGCCTGATAGGGACTTTCACTCAGGCTCTGAAGGAGGAAACATGTCGTACATTGACAGAATAATCCTTATTGATGGCTTCAGCTATTTTTAAAGGAACCACAGCTGCAGCAATTTCATTTATTCAAGGTTAGGCATCTTTTCGTTCCTTTATTTCAAATATGTACTGGATTTTTCTTTATCATACAGTGCTTGACTTTGACAAGAAGCATTGCAAATAAAACTAGCTTACAGCCTCATGTTTTGTTACTGCTTTAATCTGAAGGATAGAGAGACTTTGTCTTAAAGGTACTGCACTTATTTGGTCTAATTAGAAACTTAGTAGTTTGACTATGATAATAATTTATAGAGTTGAGAAACTATAGATCATCTGTTGTCTGAGACTACATAATGGTCTCACAACTGGGAAAGTAAGTGGTTTTGTGCCAGTGGCAAACCTGTGAATAACACTGAATCTTCTAATTATCTGCACTGTTGTAAGCTTAAAGAAGTGAAATGGAAGAATCTGTGTCCACAGGTTACTGTTTTTTTTCGAAGATATTCAGTTTAGGTTTTCCAGAAATGTGCTCTGTGGACCAATTACCGTCTCTGTCTGCTCTAGGAAGCTGATGGATTATTGAATAAATTGAAGGTTATTTGAGCGTAATTGCTATGTTGCTGTTGCCTCAGTTTTACTACAGCAGTCTAGATTGTTCAGTTAGATCGGAGATCATTGCACCCTGTGTTGTTCACTACGACTCCTGCATTACTTTTCCTACCCTTACTTTCTGTTGGATCGAAATGTTGCTTCTTTGTGCCATTGGCAATGAGCTGAATATAAATTTCATAGCTTATTCCATAAATCTGAAATTTATCAGTGTTTTAGCCTCATGCTGTAAAGTATTTTCACCCCTTACCTTTCAAAAGTTACACTAATTGACACTAGCTTTCAAAACGATGAATAGATTTAAATTAACTGTCAATCAACAGAAACTTTTTAAGGTAAAGATTTAATGAATATTCCAGTCATTTATCAAGCAAAAAGACAAACATTTTCTACTTCTAGCTTCTCAAATCTAAGGGTTTCCTGCCATTTCTCTGATTTATTTAACTATAGTAAAATTAAATATTTTACTGTATTTTTGAAAGAAAATGTGTTGAAAAATTCTTCAGCCATCAACCTGATAATTCAAATTTGAAAATAGCTGTAACTCTAGTAACAGTAACAGCCCTTAACATTTGTCACTTGTTTGGGTGGTGAACTCTCCAGCCTTGAGGACACAATAAACGTTTCATACCCATCTAATCTGCCTCCTTGGATGAGATGCACAAGATGTTGGATGAAGATGGGATGAATGCTGTGAGACAGCCTCAGTCAGAACTTTTGATCCCCTATCAAATGCAGACAATTATTTTAGCCTTTAGTCACTGTAATGACACAATTAAAACTGTGATACTAGGTGCTTATTAGTTGCTCATTACTCTGGAAAATGCCCCCGTTGTGCACAGATATGTGGGCAGCATCAGCGTCCCTCCAGCCTCTCTCAGCTTTTCAGTCAATTTGGGAATGAACAATAAAAATGAAACAAAGCAGCAGCTTAAATTTAATAAGACGAGTCGATACAAACTAAATGAATAACAATGGTGCCGTTTAAAAACAACTCAAACGGCTCTCTCTGCACCTATACAGCGTGAGCGCGCGTTCGTGCGCATGCCCACGTACGAACAATAGTCCTTCACTTAGATATTCCAACAACAAAAGTTGCACTGAAAGGGACTTCAAACACTGCGAGACTTTCTATGGAAAAAGCTCCTGACTGCTTGAAAGTCAACATCATTTCATCGCATATTCAGTGACAATTCTGAACACCCACAGTTCCCTTTGAGCACCCCCAAAAAATATGCAATAAAGAAAAAAGAAAGAAAAAAAGAAGACAGGAGCTGCGAAACGCAATGCCTCTGAAGAGAAGTGTGGGTTTGTGAGGTTTATGAGGCTGAGCGGTGAATTTAGCTTTTGAGCACCCACAGTCAGTAAAATGGAGGAGGTGATAGGCAGTGTGGGAAGAGATTGTAGGTGCCCAGAGCTGTCAGGGGAAGAGAGGAGGTAGAGAGCAATAGTACGGAGTCAAAACATGTCAGGGCTTTGAAGGGGGGAAGACGGGAGGAGGGGGGATGACAGATAACAGACACAACTCACCACATTCCGGCTATTTAAAGTCAGATTGGGATTTAGTGAATAAACTTGTCGTTGCAGCATTAGTAACAAGGACGTCATCTGACAGGTCATTGGTTAATATTGAGCTTCTACTCATTGTGCATTGGCACCTGGACAGATTTTAAACCACATCACTTCCACAGCATAAAGATGAAACCTTTTTTTGTTTGTTTCCCTCCTCTACCTCATATTCAGGAACACCAACACTCCTGCCTGCAGTATTTGTTTTTTAAATTCATGAGCAGAGGAGAAAAAATATATCTGTCAGTGATGATGTTGATCTTAAACGCATGAGATCTCAGGAAACATTTACAAAATAAAATAAAAAAAGAGGCAAAAGTACTGCCCTCAAACGCCGGAAATGTCAGATTGATTCACAGGGATGAGCCGCGAAAGGCTTTGGGAAATTTACTGAACATCCACATCCACTCACAGATGCGCCAGAGGAGAAAATCAAGCCATACTGTTCTTGTAAGGACCACAAGTGCGCTCAACTAATAATAGTGGTGATTGCAGACTCTGGGTGCACTTCATCCTTTGGCGGCAAGCGCTTTAAAATGAGACGGTCCTCCACTTACTTACCCATGATGTCTCATCGGTCCGTTCCCTCCGTCCTCCGTGGCGCAATCCGCCGCACAGATCACGACTTCCTCCGTGCTTTTCCTTTCCAGTACCTTAAGAGCCCCGGAGCTCCGCGCGTCTCTCACGCGAGGGGTGACTCACCTGCCTTCATGTTGAAGAAAGACAAAAACACAAAACTGTCTCTCGATTATGAAAAGCTTCTAAAGTTTGCGCCCATGCTCCCTGGCGCAGCGCAACTTTCCAGACCTGTCACAAATAACCCTGCCATCAAGCCCCAAGTTGGAAGTCAAACGCCTGGTACTACAGGGTTTTTTTTTTCAACCGAAAAGAAACATGGTGTTGGAACAGGTGCCCGGAACAAAAACCGCCACACGTCGCAAAAATGAAGATGTGAAAACGCACTGGCTTGCTCCGCGGGGATCGGTGCAGTCACCGGCGGAGACAGGTGTCCTCTGCGCAAACATCCAATGGAGCGCTGGAGACGCCAGGAAGCGATCACAGGCAGGCAGGCACGGGCACTGTCAGGGGGGCTCCTGTGCACTGCATTGGCGAGCAGTTTCACGTGTGCGCGCCCGGCTGCGTGGGGGACGTGTGTGCGCGCGCGCGTGTGTGTGCAGGCGCGCGCACGTGGGAGAAAAGAAGAGGAGAGCGAAAGCATTCAATGCAGTGCTTAACAGCTGCGGGCAGATTTGGTCAAATGTGACATTTGCTTTTTTTTGTTTTTGTGTTGATCCGCTTTTCCCATCTTCGTCAACACTTCCACTAACACACCGATGCAGGAGCTGTCTCCCCCTTTACCATGCTTTTTTTCCTCTGTAAGTCCATTATGCAGGTGTGGAGGATATGCTGAGGGCTATATGTGGTCATTATTATAGCATGAGTGGGTAGCGCCAGATCCCACCTCTTGTTGCATAATTATTGTGATGGGAAGGCTAAATGCAAGAGTTTTGTTAGAGCAATGATAGGCCTACTTTTGGAGAGGCTTTCTGAGACATTTTTTATTTATACTGTAGTGAAGCATTTCAAACTCCCTCTCATTAGGGAGCATGCAGTTGTCAAAACTGGGGGAAAATGGTTGTTTGAAGCCCTAATGTGTTTTTCAGATTTTTATATGATTAAAAATAGCTGTAATTAGGCCTTTTTGGCAATGACAAAATTCCTACTGTGTTGACATTTCTCTTTATCTAATCCATCTAATTTGAGCTACTCATTTGAAGTGTTCTTCAGTCCATAACATTTTGAAATATTTGATTTAGTTCCACCTTCCTAAATGACTTACAATTGTAATTAATCACTGTGATGGTGTTTGGTAGTCCAGTTGGTACTTATAATGAATGATCCAGGCACAAGAAATGCAAAATAAGAAAATACATTATAAGGAGAGTCCCCGTTAAAAGAATTACAGTAACTCAAGATTAGTCTGGTTTTGAGTTTTTCATTGAGAAAAATATTTGAACAGTGGGGTCTGTTATAGTACATTAATTCCCATGATGGTGAAATGATGTAGTCAGTGACTACACTTTTGTCTATTCTTGAGGTGTCCACATATTTTTGGCCTCAAAGTATATCTTTCATTATCATTCAGTCCTTTGCATTTTCTGCTACACGCCAGAAAGCTTAAGCTACTTACCAGAGGGCAGATTGTTTAAAATTCAAACCATCTCTTAAAGAGCCTCACATGTGTTCTTGAAAGCAAACACCCGCTTCAGGAGAGTAATTTCTTTAATATTGTAATTATTTGACTTCAGTCGCTTTGGTTAATTCTCAAAAGCAGTGTGCATATGTAACAGAAGGCATATAACAAGAGAAAATAAAAAGATCCTAATGCAGACTGAGCAACAGAGATACAAAACAGCATGTTTTCCAACCTAACTAGTTGTTTTATCCTGCTGTGGGCAAAACAGCTGCAGTATCTTGCTTTATGATACTGTCAGTTTAACCACATAGTCATCTTCAGTGGGTCAGAGCTCCTTTGAATGTCAGATCTTTTTTAGTTTCTTTGAGCAAGTCACATACTAACAGCACTTCTTTATTTTCAGATGGACTTAACAAGCTGAACATTTCACCTAGAAAAAGTCCTCCAGGTATGTGCAGGATTGAGCCCATCAGCTTTTCACATTCTATATGTTGGTACTGTACAGCATGCAGGTCCTGCAGCATCATTTCAGAAATTAAATCTGGTTGAATTAAGTGAAGTGTAGCTCAGTCAGGAAAGACACTTGAGACAAGGAGCGACAAGAGCCATAAAATGAATTTAACAAGCGCAGGGAGCAGCCCCGATGGAGGTTTGACATTGGCCCCCGTCGCTCGGAGCCACAGTCACAAGGAGGCGGTGCCGTAAATCAGCAGGGCCATGGAGATCCCTACCCCTCCTCTCCCTCCTTCTCTGCCTTGACTTCAGACAGGGCCTTGATGCTGGTGGTGAGGAGGAGGGTCAGACTGCAGTGTCAGCAAAGAGATGTCAGAAGGGAAGGCCAGCACGACAGAAGGGAGCAGCGATAACACAAGGGGGAGGGCAGGTGAAGCCACGCAGGTGGGCCAGCAGGGGCGGGTGAGGCTCTGTGTTTTGTAACATACGTGAAGAGCTTCTTAAATGTGGTCTGTAAAAAAGCAACTAATATTTTTCCTCATTGTATTCAGTAGTGTGTAGGCGTGTGGTTCCCTCCGCCTCACAAAATAAATTAAAAAATGAAAACATCATCATCAAATGCTCAAAAACAACATATGTGACAAAGCATTCTGACAGCTGTAGCAATTATGACTAATATCCATTGGGTACAAAGAAAGATATTTCTTTTGTATTAGTACATGTATGAGAATATTTTGTACAAATAAAACTGTGCAGCAAAAGCTTCACATTCCTCTCTAAGTCCACTCCCTGTAGGTGTGTATGATGAAATCCTCCTACTGCACATGGCTACATGTTGGACTCCTTGTGTTCTGCATGATTTTGGCTGCACTTGAAATTTTCTCTGAGGTAGTCAGACAAGTAGCACAAAGAGAGCTTCCTCTCATGACATTTCTGCTTTTATTTCTTTAAGGATTAAAGTCGGCTTCAAATTTCTCTTCATTTCTTAA
The DNA here is from genome assembly GCA_029814765.1 of Acanthurus leucopareius. Taxonomy (NCBI): domain Eukaryota; kingdom Metazoa; phylum Chordata; class Actinopteri; order Acanthuriformes; family Acanthuridae; genus Acanthurus; species Acanthurus leucopareius. The sequence continues at coordinate 6,569,760 of JAQMCX010000025.1, forward strand.
TGCTCCCTAGTTTTGATGTGATTAGAATAAGGATCTGTGTGTGTGTGTGTGTGTGTGTGTGTGTGTGTGTGTGTGTGTGTGTGTGTGTGTGTGTGTGTGTGTGTGT
>JAQMCX010000025.1:6572764-6619949 GCA_029814765.1 Acanthurus leucopareius
TGTGTGTGTGTGTGTGTGTGTGTGTGTGTGTGTGTGTGTGTGTGTGTGTGTGTGTGTGTGTGTGTGTGTGAGAGAGTGAGTGAGTGTGATTCTGTGGCTGAATCAGCCGCAAGTTGAAATCAATTGTGAAAACTTTTTAGCATATCTAGGACAAAACAATCTTGTACTGTGAATAACAAATGTTAAATGTCTGAACTAGGCAGCTATCCTTCTTTATCACATCATCCCTGTTGTTGAAAGCCATTACTGTCTGAAAATAATCATGGGAGCTCACTCTGAAGAAGAGAGAGAGTGTGAAGCATTTAGATTTTTAATGGAGAATCTTGACTTAAAACATATTTTCCTTTTTTACTGAGCAAAAACACTGATGGTGGGTTAAAAAGCACTTCAACATCATGGTTAGAAGAAGGATTCCTCTGTTTGTTGTGTATTTTTCCTCATAATGAAAAAAATGTAGATTTGGTGAGATAACATAAGTATATTTTTAGTTAAGATAGAATAATATTTTACAGCTTTGAATCATGAAACGTTAGCTTTTTGTTGTCAGTCCCTCCTAATCAAAGAGCAAGGCTCGATTCATGACTTCACTATTTTCCACTATAGTGGAATGCTGTGCGAGCCACCAGACATGGTATGATCACTGGCATGCCCCCATGCTCATCAACTAGTTGACTTGCTCCGTGTATTATATTCCCACTCTGCTGGCTTTTGATTGAGCACAGTTAGTTCATATCAGTTTCTAGCAGAAACGTCCGCAGTCAGTAACAAAGCCGTGGAAGTGAAGGGGGCTGCCAGTAAAGAAAGTCTCCAGTAAAAGAGTTAATGAAAAGACTTCTTTCACTGGATTTGGATGTGCAGAAATATTTGAAATATTATGTAAATTGTAGACTTGTGAGAAGCTTATATGTAGCTAAATTGCACCATAAATGTACCAGTTTTTCCAGATAAAAGTGTAATGGAACTAAAACGGTAAAAACGGATTTCTCCTCGCCAACATAGTTAAGTAGTTATAGTTAACATAGTTATAGTTTTGGTTTTGTTTACACCACCCTCTGACTTTTTGTTGCCACCCATTTTTAATAAGGTCAGTGGGATTCCATTTGTTGTACTCAGATTTGAATGCATTTAATGGTTATTCTCATTATTGATTAATCTGCTTATTGTTTTTCATATTAATTGATTTATTGCATAGCCTGGGCACCAGACCCATCTGTTGAGCTCATTGTTTATTCGCTCTGGCAGATCGGTCTGGCCTGTCTCCCACTCAGACTGATTTTCACCTTTACTGGCGGATGTTGGAAGAATCACAACTGTTTATCTAATATGAGGCAGGTTTGATACGATGACTGACAGATGAGTTCAGATATGATAAGTCACATGTCACATGACAGGTCTGTCTAGTGCAAGTCATTTAGCTCAGAAAACTGCAATTCGTCGCTCAGTCCTACATCAAAGATATTGCTGCTTTGATTGGTTGTAGTGTTGTCCAATTGCATACGGAGGAATTTCACCTGTTGATAATGCCCCTCGAAATCAAAAACTGCATCGAGTGATACAAAACCAGTGCCAGGTTATGAATTGCTAGCTCTACATAATATCTTCAGATTCTTTATTTTTTTAATTTTACCAGGCCAAATACCCAAAGTTATGCATTAATTAGGACCCGACTAAAATAACCAATATTTATATTCAAGAAGCCAGAACCAGCAATTGTTTGCTTGACCAACTGCATTGACTAACTTATTAAACACTTAGACATGATAATTAGATAGTTAAAATTGTTGTTGATTGATTTTCTTTAAAAAATGACTTTTTGGTTTTTCAGCACCATACAAATTAGGGAAAAGTAACATTTGAAACACTCAACAACAACTTTTTGAATAAGTTATGGTTGAGATCTGTAAAACATACAAACTTAAGCCTTTTTTATGATATTAATTTGCATATCTGTGTATTTTTTCAAAGTGTTGTTTTTGTTTTTCAGGCAGAACATTAATATTACAAAATGAAAGCAATGTTTTTTTAATTATTAATGATTTAATTTTTTAAATTTTCACACCAGGAAAACTTCTGCTTTTTAACTTTATTTTGTGTCTTCTGTCCTCCTCAGTCTGTGAGTGTGTGTGGTTGTGTGATCCTGGCTTGTTGGACAAGTCTTCAAAAGAAACTATTTGTTGTACGCTCCCTAACACTGTTCTCCCTGAATAATATTTTTAAAAACTCAAAATAGCATTATTGTGTTGTTATCTCTGCCTCAGTGTTCAAGGCCATCAGCACTTTAAAGTCATGTGAGGTACTTGGTCTTAAATTTCTCTCCTCATATCAATAGTTTTCAATGACAGGCCTTTGGGACACAAAATTCTGTCAGTGTTCTGTCTTACTCAGTCAATAATCATTTTTGTCTGGTGTCCAAAGTCTGAAACCACAACCTTATTAGATGAGTGAAAATAAAGGCAGCAGTTGGAAACCACAGTTATATGACTGAAACACAGCTGTCTACAAGATTCTTTGTCATTATTTTATGACATTGGTCTTTTCAGTCGCTTCAGGGTACATTTTAAGAGCCAGTGTCACAAATTATCTCCAGTAACATAAAGAAACACAAACCAAGTGATGCACATACTTCAAAAACCAAGCTGTATGAATTAGTCCTTCAGGACATTTCAGCTTATTTATCATAAAATGCTATTTATAGTTTGAGAGTAGAAGGCAGTGTGTAAAGGTACAGCAGGCCATAAGAAACTCACCATTTTCAATGCATGACCTTAATCAGCACAGAGAAAGTTAAAACCATATTATTGACAGGCAGATAATACAAATGATCAGACAAGTGTTTGAATTTCGGTTTAGAGGATATTTTTTGGACAAATTTCCTTTTTAAACGCTAATTGCTTGCATGTTTTCAAATGCAATTCTAACTGACATCTGACATGTCCTGAAAAGTGTGTACTGGATAAGACTGAATAATGATTATGATATATTATCAGACTGGTATACTATAAGTACAGCATACAATTCACTTGCACTTAAGTGGAATCAGCTGGAATGTCAAAGAGCAAAGATTTATGTTATATGAATAAGAAATACAATTTAATGAGATGATAGTTGATTTCGTATAATCATGGAAACATATAATGTTTTAGCGATGCAAAGCAGAGTGCAGCCCATGTGTTCTTTTTTTTAGAGTTTAAAAAAATACAATCTGAGGCTTCAGGCCTAATCTTTTTCTTAACTAGACTTAATGGCGCATGTTAATTTTGACATGATGCACATCAACTGTTCAATATTATAAACAGAGGTCAGTCAAGCAGATAAGGTCACATTATCATAATAAGCCCTCACTGATCCTGTCCAGTGATGTTTCATCAATACACAACCCTGCCAAAAATAATTTCACTGTGTGATCTCAAATGAGTTTGAATTGTTCATTCTCAAAGCAAACATATAGATGTAAATGTTGGTGTAGTTCTGTGCATTCTTCAGCACTAAAGGAGCTGTGCTGTGCAACTGGATATCCTATTACATGCACATGCAAGATAAGCGTCTAAAGAAGACTTTGCCACCAGCCCATCTATAAAAGATTTGTACAACTAGATTACATTTCTTCAGGCATCATTGAATCAGAGGGCAAGCAGCACAGCTCAAACATATTTACAGTATGTTACAATGTTACAATGTTACCGTGGCTGTCAGCTAAATGAGACTCTAAACTATAACCTCTCTAGGCCTTTAGCCTCTAGCCCAGACCAGTTAACCTAATATCAGGAGGCAGCAAAGATGTTGAGGAGTCAGCCATGAACATGCCCAGTGGATTCAGTGAGGTCTTGTAAGCCAGAACCTTGTCCTTTTATAATTTAATAAGAACTAAAAGAATGTTGTCCACATAGGGAAGAAGGGGCTGTCATCGGCTAAGGATCAAAAGAAATCTAGATGAAGACTCTCTGCTGAATTGACACTGACACTAAGCTGCGTATCATGGAACAATGATGCTCTGTGTCCCTGACTGCCTTTGACTAACAAAATAACAGTCAGTCATCTACATATGGAAGAATTCGCATTCCTCTTGCCGGCAGCAGAGACAGTGCAGCTAGCATTCATCTTGTGCATATAGGGGGCTAGCAAAATCCCAGGTGGGAGCATTCTGAACTTGGATGCCCTTCACTGGATGACAAAATGAACTGTCTATGCAGGGGCTACGGTACATAAAAGAGACATCTTTTATAGCAGAACTGGACAGTTCAATCCGACAGGCAGATATAGGCAGATTAGTAGCTCATTGCAGATGCATCACAGGAAATGTATGTAAAGAAATCCTATTATATAGGGACCTTGGATACAGCTTCTTACCAACAATTTAGCCAGAAACTTTGAAACCAAGAGTCAAAGCGCTGCAGTTTCTCTGGAACCACATAGTTGTACAGGGCATTAATGGGTGTTTACAACCAGAGGCCAACCTTAACAAAAGAACATAATAAATATTAAAAGGAAACGGCTGAAGATCCATTCATTGGTATGCCATTTTTATGTGCAAAGTCCAGGTCCAAACATGTCAGGGCTATTTTGATAGTTGTGTTAATGGACATTATACAGGTCTGAAAAATCCCAGTCCCTTCCCTGAGGTTCCTGAGAATTAAAAGTAAAGATGTGAGAAGTGCTCTCCACATTTTTTCCCTTTTCTACCACATCTTGTTCATAAAAGATGTTGTCTGAGACTCGACCTGATATACACACTCTTCTTAGCTGAAAGAAAGGACTTGAGGGGCTCATGTGTCCTCGCCTCACAGTGAGGAGCGTTTTTTTTTTAATAAAAAGTATTGTAATTCTACATTTTAAAGCTCTTCTTCCTCTGCTCTTTACTCAAGTATATTTTTATTTGGATTTAAAAAACATCTCTTTTAGCTTAGCGAGACCCATTGAAGTAATACTGTAGGTGAAAACATAGTTAGCTAGCTAACGTCAAGGTTTCATGTGCTACAATATGATATGAGGTTATTAAAATGACATTAATTTATCTCTAAGTGAAAGTAGAGTTGAAGTTGGTTCATTTCCTTAAAGCTTCCATGCAATCAGGTCTCTCTTTGTAACAGCTTAAGTTGCCCGCTGCTTGACTTAAAAGAAGAATAAATAGATAAATGAAAATATATTTTTTTAAAAAACAGGTTTAAGACTCTTCTGCTTTGGCTTCATGCTTCAGACTCAGACACTCTGTCCACTCATTACTTTACCCTCAAGGCCAGGAAGCTCCATCCACTTATTATACTGCCTGTGGTCCTGATGTCTTTGCCTCTAGTGACTCCACGGGAAAGCAGCTTGTTAGCACACAGATGTGCTCTCTCAAGATCTATCAGCCAGGCAAAATGTGATTGCAATTCATGTATGCATCCTCAGCCTCTGACAGAGGTGATCAATACTAGGAAAAGATCGGCATCTATCATGTCATCTTTAGGTTTAAAAAAAAAGGGCTATAGAGGACACATAAGCACAATACACTGTGAAGAAAATGATGGTAAACTGGCCATAACTACCTGAATCATATTTAAAACTCTAGTTTATTAGCAACAGATGCACTGTAATCTTCACAGGCAATCATGTGCTTATTCTGCCAAATATCCTGCTGTGTGGGCTGTAAACACAAGGCCAAAAAGTCCCACTAAACATGACATTTTGTCTCAAAACCCCTGCTGTAAAAATCAGGCATGTGTAAGTGATACAGGCAGAAAATAATCCTTGAGAGAGAGCATTTCTGCTCAGCATGCACAAATGTGGTCTCACAAGCGTGGGGCCGTGACGAGCTTGACCTCCGTATGCGCTGGCAGCCGTTCAAGACTCGCTCACTCCTAAAGTTGGCTTTTGCAACCCAGTCTCTGCAATCTGCATTCAAAAAACACAACTTTCATAGTGATCTGTGCATGCGCCCAAGTCTAATTTAGCGTGCAGGTGATGTGCCAGTCCGTTAACTTTAGCTGAAAGCAGATCTGTCGAAATTCCATGCATAAAAGATACCGGGTAACAGAAGGGGTAAGCAAGTCCATATAGCATGTCTTGTATTCGTATGAGCTAATGGATAGGTCAAACAAACATAAAACTTTTACCCAGAAGACTCACCAACTTCAATTATGTAATTAATAAAAACTTACATGATGTATTAAATTTTTAACATTTTAACAATTGATCTGTAACCTACTGCTCTTCAAATGTAACCTTCCCAACACTGGTCACGGTAAACCTACCCAATCGAAATGTATCACATTAAAAACATATTGGCAGTCTTATCAGGCTGCTCTCTCCTGCAGTGTAGATCCCAAGACAAGATCTGAAAATGTGTTTTTTTTTTAAGGGATACTCAATAAACACACTGAAGCAGCCATCTTGTCAGGGTCAACACTTAGCCCATGCAAACAGATCCTCTCAACAGGGAATGACACAGTTGGAGAGTAATTCCCAAAGATCAGACTGAATTTTGCTTGCTTTCTTGAGTCTAAATTAGGCCAGATGGATCACATTTTCTCTAGTGGTTACATTTTTGTCTGTTTTTGAAAGACCTCTGGGTAAATCCCTGCTTTTTCAGTCAATTCAGATTTTATCATTCGGTTAGGTAGTTGCTTGTTAGTTGCATCAAAAATGATAAAACAAGACACTAATCTAAATTCATAGCAGTTCCGTAAGAACATCCCAGGCTGCAACTTCTTATTTAATGTCATAGATTCAATCTTGAAATTATAAAGGCCTTGGAATTCAATTTGAGCCTTAAACTCAAAACATAATGCAATCACTCAATACCGTCACACAACACAGTAAATAATCCAATAATACTGCTAATCTGCTTATTGTTTTTGGATCAGAATTAATACACATGGACAGTGATGTATGTATTTACCTAGTATTTTACTGTACAATAAGCTTTTTTGAATTAGTTGGTGAAGTTAAGGAGAAGAAAAATAACCTTGTTAGACCCAAGAGCTATAGAGCTGAGAGTCAGTGTAGAATAGATGGCTGCTTTCGCTCAGGACTTGTAATATTTTATCTCCCAAACTCTCCACAGCACTCAAAGCCACCAGGGCACACTGCTAAAAAAATAAATAAATAAAAACTAGCCTGGCTGCAGCTTCTTGACATAGCACTGTTTATTGAAGTCAAAAGGTTTGAAACAAACAGATTTTAGTAATTACAGATACTTAAACTAGTGTGCTCCAATTTACAATCAGTGCTAATGTTGTATAGTCAGTGCATGAGAGAGTGTGATATTTAGCACAGTAAAAAAAATCTGTAGTTTGCTGACATCAGTACTCAACTGCTGAACTCTTCACCTTATGTAAAGCATCTCCTCTGGCAGTCAGAAAAAGTGGAACAAAAATGTTGAAAATGAATAGGACATATGCTTTTTTTTCTTTCTTTCCTCTCTCTCTCTCTTTCATAAGAGTCAGATAAAAAGCAGAATGGCACTGCTGAGCAAATAAATAGTTAAGACCCTGGACTTTGAGATGAAAACCTTGTCAGATCAAAGCCTCTAGGTAACATTTAGAGTAATATGACTTCTGTTCTTGTCAGTTTGTCAGTGAAGGTAAAAGTCATGGTTTCCATAGGTTAAATTTCTGCAAACGTTATCTTACTCTTCCCTTTTTGCTCATTTAAGGGTTTTTAACTAATAATACATTTCTGTCTGTGTGACATAATTGACGTATTGTGGGTAACAGGTTAATGGAGAGTGTTAGGCTACCTACAACCTTTGCTTTACTGAGGTTAGACTTCAACTGCTGCCTTTGGGAAGACAAATCAGGTGGACTATAATTATATGCAGTTTGCCTAGAATTAAAGATTTCCATTAATCTACATTAAGTTAAGTCATTCTTTCTTTGCTGGCAACACTACAGCACTACTAATACTTCTCTGAGTAGAAATAATAATAAAAAAAAAAACATTTTAAGTGAAACATTTGCAGTTTGAAGCATTGTGTTCATTAGGAATATACTTGAAATTCCAAGCAAATTGATATCAGAGTCTGGTTGATATGAATTACATTAATACACTTGTGAGTACTCTATCATTCACTTTTATGTGTGTGTCTAAAAAGTCATAAAAATCTAAGGGTTTGTGAATACTTTTCTATCCAAAAAAATAAATTCATCAGTGACATCTACATTTGTAGTTAGCTGGCAAGTATTCAAAGATTGCTGAGGTGATTTTTTTTTTGTTGTTGTTGTTTTTAATCTGTTGATGATAAAGAATCAAAGACTTCCTTTTCAGCCAGCTGATAAAATGAGAACCTCTCGCATAGTGTACTTTATTTGGAACTGAAGATGAAGTTTCAGTTTTTCAATTTGTACCATTTCAAACAGGTTAATCTTAATAGAATCTTCCCTGTGTCTGTCTGTGTGTGTGTGTGTGTGTGTGTGTGTTTGAGAAAGCTGCTACAGAGAGAAACACGCGGAAAGACAAAGAGAAAAGAAGCTACTTCTCATCAATCCAGCAGACAGTCATCAATGTTCATTTGTATGGCTCTCCTGTGCCAAATGGTTTAAGTGTAGTTTAGCTATAAAGCAAACACAGTGGAACAGAATGGCTGATTCTGCTATTTCAATGAAGGTCAGACCAAAAGACCAAATAATCCTCTACTTACTTTTCCTGTGTATCATGAAAAAATAAATGTTCACCTGACATTAAAATATGAGGAACTCTAAGGACATAATTTATCAAATGAGACTATCAAAGTTTGAAATGTTAGTAACAGGACACGATATAATCACAGTGACTTCCCCTCATCACAGTGCATGCACGCAGAGGGAATCTGACTAAGGGTTATTTCCCGTTTTGCTCAGTAAGGGCTACCTCTAAGTGGGAGTCCTACTCATGTAGTAAAGGCATAAGCTGCAGATTTGGTTGCTAGGTTGCAGAGCCAAAACGCGTACAGTGCAATGCAGAGGGAACCAGCAAGGGAGATGCAGCAACAGCAGCCGCCGAAGTAAAGATTCCCTTTAGGCAGTATTGTCTCCCTCCATCCAAACAATGACACATGTACAAAATCAGTGCAGCTACCGGATAAGAGACAAAGTCTGCACTGCTGTTTCCCTTTATTTCAATCTATTATGTGCTTCACCTTGAATGTCTGATTAGAATCTTTAGCTATTCTGGCTCTTTAGGTGTTTTTCATTTAATTATTTCTAGTTCAGTTTTGTTTCTTCTAATCTTTGACTGTTCATATATCACTTGTTTTTGTTTTTAATTTTCCTAGAGATGGATTTCCTGTCAAACTTTTGATCATTAATTTTAGGGGTTTTTTTGTTTTTATTATCCTTTTATTATCTTTTAAATACAATTTTAAGCTTGTCTTAATGTCTCATTTTAATGTGTTTTCATGCCTTTGCTAAGCACTTTGAATCGCCTTATGTCTGAATGGTGCTTTATAAATAAACTTGCCTTACCTTGCCTAGAATTCTTAAGGTATATTATGTTTATTTATTTATTTTTTTACAAATATTTCTGATTTAAGCTATTTGTATGTGGTATTCAGTGAGGTAAATTCACATTGACAGAAACTAGAAGACGAATTCAGTTTCAGTTTTGTACATATTTTATTTCTTAGGTGCTTTTTATTGCACTTTTATACATTCCAACTTAAGCCAGGCCAAAAATGTATGTATATGACTTGTTTCTGCAATCAGCAATCAAGTCCACAGGAAGTCTTGAAGCATGAGCCACACTCTTTCCCCATGACAGCACCACACCTCAGCCCCCTGCTGCGTGTCAGCACCACAGCTTTGTCAGAGCTGAGCAAAAATACAGTGGGAGGTTTAGCTTTTACAAGGTTCAGAGTGAGGATACAATCCCTTTTCTTAAAAGGGTTTGGCAGCATTGGTAGCAAACATGTATCTATATTGTAACCTGTTGCTCTATAATCCCAAAGATCATTTTGTGTCCTGAACTAACCCGGTCGCCTGCAGAAAATGTTACATAGTTACGGAACAGCAGCAGGAGTGTGCTCTGCACGAGCCACTGCGACCCATTAAATGAAAGCTCTGTTCTGACAAGTAAATGATCAGTCAGTCACTCACTTGCCAAAACAGCAGTCGAGAGGAGTGCAGGAAGATGAAAATACACACATGAAATAAGATGGAAATGAAAAAAAAAAGTTACTTTGAAAGGAAAGAGACCTCTTTCAACCCACACAAAAGTTTTTGAAAACAACCGTAATATCAGAAAAGATATAACTTACTGTGTAAGGGTTCTTAACAATCCTCTAATTTTCTCTACATTTGAAAGATGTTTTTTGCCTCACTAACTGAATCACATGGTCCAACCTGATTACTTCCTAAATCTAACATTCAATGACTCTTGACATATGACAAGATGACATGTGAAGTGAGGCATCAAAGGGATCAAAAGTGTCTCAACCTGAAAGGCCTTCAGTCATAAATTTTTTTGCAAAAAACAGTTTATGAAAGGTTTCAGTTTTTTGTTTGTTTGTTTTTGTTTTGTTTTGTTTTTTTGCAATCCTGCAGTATCCCAAACTAGTTTGGGATTTACTGAGACTACAGATGTGAAGGATCATTTGACGCATGTTGCACATCTGGAGCTGGACACGATGCTGCTGACCGATGCTGATGTTCTATTCATCTCTTCTCCTGTGCCTAATAAGTGGATTCTGTTGTATAATCAGACTGCTCATGTGTGCAGTGATGTAGTCTAGTTTCTCATAGTGCGTATGTTACCCAAACCAGCCCCCCTAACTACACCCCTCCCCACTCTTATCTCTGGGAATTGCCAGATCAAATCGGATCACCCAATTATGATGCAATTGTTCGTTTCTGCAAACCACTAGCATGCTGAGACTGGAACCAGAGTGGCACTCTATAGGCACCACCACACTCACTAATGCACACAGCTTATGCGTTCATCACATGGATGCATGGTCGAAGGCAGCCCATAAAGGCTGGGTAAATGTGAGCACACAGAATTTTAACAGCCAAGGACATTTACAGTCAGAGGAATTTAAATGCTTTACACTCTGAGCTGATTTACTTCTTTTTCACAGTCCTTCAGTGGTTCACACTGTTCTTTTATGTGAATTTTTTATTTTTTATCTGCTCAGTGCTGCATTTATTTGTTTATTTATTTGCTTTTCACTGGCAGGTGAATCTGCAATGTAGGATTATGAGCTGATATTATATTGAGTTATGATTGAGTTATTTTTAAAATATTGCTCTTGTCATGCATAAAAACAATACCGACTTATGTTTCAAATGCCTATATAGATGTTATATCAGCCTTGTCTTGAGACTGAGTTGTTGTCTAGTATGCAAAGGTACAAAGGGTCGCATAGATGGACAAGTGCTCAAGTAAAAATTTAAAAAAAAACCAACTCTACACCAGTGAAACAATAGCACGCCAATGAGCCAGAACATCCACACTTACCAATAAATGTCACTTGTATAGACATATTCAGAATCCAGCACAAGTCTCGTCAGAATAACAAGAAAAGAGTACATGTTCCGACAGTTAAAGACAAATGACCAATAAGTTATAAGAAGAGCTATGGACACCGCCATGAGTTTGAAAAGCAATAACAGGCAATAGAAATGAAATAACACTGCACCAACAGCAGGATAAAACATCACAAAACAGAGATGTATGAACAATATAAACTCTACAGCAGCCGCAGCCATAAACACAGGTTAAAGCAAAGGGAACTGCAGATTTTACACACCACCTATCACACACACGCAATGCTATGTTGCTGTTGTATCATCAGCTTCTTGTTGCTGCTTAACTCTAAAGTTTTTTTTGTTTAAAAAAACTGATTTTTTTCTTCTTCTTAAATCCACTTTGAAAATGTTTCTTATTCCTAATGACTGTCTTGAAAGGCAAAATCAAGTTCAGTGTTATTTTGTTTGATACAAATGCAGCATGTAAAAATGAAAAGTCAACATCAAATAGTGCATTAAATATGAAATATGAAATATGGATGATGATTAAAATTGTAAAATATAGATATTTAATTAGATAGGCCCACATTTATATGTAAAAGATTAATGTATTAGCCTAGTGGACTGATATTTGCTCGAAGTGAAAAGGAGAGTGAAAAATGTTTTATAAATGAAAAAGACACACAAATTTGCAAGCCCTCCTGGCAGACGTGGCCACAAGCAATTGCCTACCTTTGCCATATGGTGAAACTCTCTCCTTTATCCTCATATTTTTTTTTGGCTTTACACCTAGCAGCAGTTTTCTGGCAGCGAAACCCTCCCAGTGCAGCCAAATGTAATTTGACTGTTTAGAACCTAACAGCTTAGAGAGGTTATTTACAAATTCTGAGGAGATACCCCCTTCTGTCTGATACAGGTCCAAGCAGCATTCTTTGTTGATCTCTCTAACCTGTTGTGTTGGGTTCAGTTACTGAATAATATTACTGACAAAAACTGTTTCTTTTTTTTTTTGATCAAACATTTCTTAACCTTACATTACCTTTGCTGTCTATGTAGTTGATTTTTCTATTCAGTGGATCTGTTGCTGTTGTTTCTATTCCTTTTTTTAAAATAATAATAGTTATGTTTCTAATCACTAGCATCTTGCATTGGTAGAACATGGAAACACGCTTGCAAACATGCATTATTTAGCAGCATTTCAAACCATCTATGACAACTATTGTCTTTTTGCTTTAATCTCAGAATTAACAAAACAGTCAGATTCTTAAGTGTTTGCATGTTATTTTTGTTCACATTTTGCAAATCCAGAAGTTCTGTACAGTTCCAGCTCCTCAGTTGGTCCTTGAGTTGTATTCTCTTCTAAAACCTGTGCTACATCTGCATTATGGGAGCAGTTATGTTCATGACACAGCCAGTCTATGCTAGCATGTGGTTTAAAAGTAAGTATATCTCTAGTCTCTAATCTGCACGTGCTACAATATTATTGAGCATTGATAAACAAAAAAAGAAACACAACCCAGCAGTAAGTATACACATATTTATATGCTGTGCTGTTTCTGGCTGGTAACATTACAGGCAACCTTGACTTCATTATTTTAGTGTTTTTGAAAGAGGAGATACTGTGGAGAACCCAGGAGGAAGTCGCTACGCCTAAACATAGCATTCTTTGCATATCAACTAGAAATGGAAAAGAATGTAAACAGAGAAATGCGTCATATGATTCTTTTATTATTATTACTCTTAGCAAGCATGCAAGCAAGCAGCGTGTGGAAACCTTTTAAGAGCACTTTCAAAGCAGCATTAATGGTTATTTCTGTAAATGATATCAGCCAACTGGCTCCAGGTGAACGAAAAGGGGCCACTGGTTGCCATGACCAACTTGGCCTCCATCCTCAGCTAAATTAAACTTAATTATTGAACATAGCAGTGGCTGAACTCATGACAGTTTTCTGTCCTCTCGTCTTGGAAACACAGTGCACTTCTCCTTACCACATGTTGGTTTCCATTAATGCACTTATGCTTATGCTGTGAATAGTGACCTTTGAAGAAGCACTCAGGGATAGAGTTATTGAGCTTTCTTTTTTTTTTTTTGTTTGTTCTATTTCTGCAGACACTCCAGACAAACACGAAAATCCACTTAAGAGGTGCAAATATGTAACCTGTCCATCTCCTGCTTTCTTCCTCCGTGCTCGCCCAACCATCTACCTCGACCATCCAAAACGTTTGCTGGTGAGACACTGACTTTTTGTCCCCTCCTAATTATCCCACTGAAAGGTAAGTAAGTGACAGCCTTCAAATGAGATAGGATGTAAAAAAAAAAAAAAAATGTTGGTTAGTTCATTAAATAAATAATTTAGTTAGTGAGTAACTCAATGCCCATCGCAGAAATATCTGTTATCACTCAAAGTATTAGCTGAAATGCGAAAGTACTGATTCATATGTTCGAGTTGTCATTAAAATAATTACATCCTGATTTAAAAGTTGTTAGTTTTCTTAATGTATAGCTTTTACATTTAATTTTTCTCCTCTATCAATTTCATTTAAAATGGCCGACATTTTTGCAATAATTGATGGTTTCCTTCCAGTGAAGGCAAACAATTAGAAATATAATTGCATTTATAGTGTGGTAAATTGTAAGATTTATTTTCAAATCCTAATTCCCATTTAGATAATGAATCAAACTTGCACCACATCAACACTCCCATTCTTTTTTCTCTAAAGTTGGACCCAAAATTTCATGCTTTATAACTTTTCTTGAGTTGGCCAAAAATAAAAAATTAATAAAACGATTCTTGGTCTTGTCTTGGTCTGTTAAAAAAAAAGAGAGCATACTGCCTTTTTACAGTGCACTTTGAGACAATCATAAAACAGATACAGGTCAGAGCTTTTGCAGGTCACATTATCCCTAAAAATATATATGTAATAAAGTGGGGATGAGAGCAGCAGAACATCTCTCTCTTTCTCTCTCTCTCTCTCTCTCTCGCTCTCGCTCTCTTGCTCCCCCCCCCTCCCTCTCTCTCTCTCTCTCAGTGTAACATGCATGATACTGTGTATGGTATGTATATAAAATTAACTTTGTGGACATAATTGCAGCATAAACACACAGATTTGCAGCTCTTTGTCAGCTCAGTGTTAGATCGGCATTCCCAACTGGAGTCTGAGTTGTGGCTCATTAGCATCCAACTCACCTCAACAAATAAAATTTACTGCAAAAAGTGAGAGAAGGACATGAAGTGCATTGAATTTAATGCAAGTATTTTCACTAATCAGAGTTTGTTTGTCATAACCTAAGTCTTTTCAAAACTAAAAGGAAAGGTCCACATTTTAAAGTCTGTCTTAAAACATTGAGCATTATGGGGTGATGTAATCATTCATCTTGTCCTCAGTAGCTTCATTGAGATTCGAAGCGGTTTCAAGGTGACGGAGGACAAAATCCACAGTCCTATTTTCGTGCAAAAATGAATTCCAAAGTTCAGCCAAAGCTACTGCAAGGATTCAAAAGTCTGAATTAGGCTGATGAAACGGGTATTGTCTTCTTAATAGGAAATATCTTCTTTGTCTTTTCCCCCAGACAGCACTTCATTCCCCATTATTAGTCAGAAAGAGACATTCCTATGCAGTTATCTTATTTAAAAATGTATTTTTAATTTAATTTTTGAAAAATGTTCAATACAGTCTTATAAAAATCTATAATACTGTAATAGAAAATTTTATCCTCATCATCCAAAGCAAAAAATTCTGCATGAACTTTTCCTGTTATAAGTCACTTGACACACATGTGACTCTAGTCATGTGATAATGTCATACGGGAGCCGTGTCAGGCCCTCCCTGCTTGACCCCATCAATGCCACTGGACATCCACAATGCACTTAAGCCAGAATTGATTGACTGAGTCATGGTGGAGTTCCACCTCAGAGGGGAATTGGATTCCTGCTGGCTCCATGTGATTGTTGCTAAGTTGAGTCGGTCAGCAGTGGTACTGAGCGGGACCCCTGCAGGCTTTATCAAACACACTTCAGTCTGCATCAACAGTGCACTGACCAGGTTTTTTTTTTTTATCACTTTCTGAATGTCAAAGACTGAAGTTAGCGCTTGAAAGAGGCATGTACACGAATAGGAGTTAAAAGCTCTGCCTCAACAGGAGCCACAAATCTGCAGACTGTCTGAAAAACAGATGCTATTTGTCATATTAGAGAAAATACCTCAAGAAAGTTAAGTAGAGAAGGTAATTGGCTATATATTCTAAAATATTTTATGTGCTTGTCAAAAATCAAACAAACAAGTAGTACACAGGTAAATAAGGCTTTGAATAATATCACACTCCAACAAAAAGTCACAAAAATCTTAAAGGGTTATAAAACCCTAATCTTTTTCCGCTGAAATCATTTGTGATTTCCTGACACCCAGGCAGGAAATCACATCAGGTCAGGAGTGCAACCAAGAGCGTCCTGCCGGTTTCCTTTTTGCAGTACAGGGTTGTAAAACCATGAATTCATCCCTCAGGGTCAAGTGATCAACACCAAGTACTACTGTGATATTCTGAGTCACATCAAGCCATGGGACTTGAAACACTTACTCACCGAAGTTATAGTTTGCACCAGCTGCATGCACATCACTAAACAACAGGAACAGTCACAAACATTTTGATTTAACCTCCTGTTTTTTGTAATATCTTCAACAACATGTTCAGGTGCTAACAAAGAAAAACCTTTATGAAGACACTTGAGTATTTCTGAGCTGTTCTGAAGCCCTTTTGTTGTTATTTTAGTCAAATTTTTAGTACTTTTGTAAACATTTAAATTTGCTTCAAAATGTGACTCATTTGAGCATACCTTTGTAAATAATCTTGATCTTTGTGTGCTTTGCAAAACACCTCAGATGTTGCAGAAGAATGACCAAAATAACTACTTCTCTATGCAGCAAACACAAAAAAAGCAAGGTGATAAGCAATTAAATATCATTTCTGCTGCACAGAGGCTGAACAGATGTTTCCCAGATGTTAGTGATGGTAACGGTTTGTCCGCTTAGAAACACTGTGTGACTCGATACCGTGCTGCGATCACACTCTGTGTGGGAGGAAGCACGAGTGAGTTTCTGATTATAACCAGAGGAAAGACAGCTTGCATAGATGATGCTCATTATTCTAAATACCCTGGTTTTTGTGTTAGTATCTGGTGGATGGCTCACCAGCGAAATGGCAGTTAATTGTCAAGTTGCAAACTCCCCGTAGGCATGCTTCCATTCAACTGTGCCCACAACATTTCAGCTGTCACCCTAACCTGGCTTGCCTTTTCTCACCGCCGTCAGTGTGATTCATTCATCTTTTCCCGACAGCAACGCCTCCTTTTTTCTTCCTGATACTGAGAGCAAGCAGCAGTGACAGCGTTGCCTCTGGCTCATGAGTATAAACCATTAATGGCCTCACACACTGCAGGGGGGACTAAGTGAATCTGTTGACCAGACACCTAGCAGCACAAAGCTACGAGCCTGCCCATGCATCAGTGTCTGTGTAGAAAAGCGCACTTCTAACTCCTGTTCCAGTCGTGTGACAGCAGACAAGATAAGCAGGCATTGATTTTTCGCCTCCCTTGACATTGGCTGAAAGGAGAATCCTGCCCTGATATAATTGTGGTGGGTCCTTGCTTTGCAGCTGTTGAATAGAATATGAGCCAGTGGAAGGGTGTAAGCACTGAATGACTAATATGACATACACTTCACAGAGTGAGCTGACCCTATAAACTGTTTTCACGCTTGTTTGCCAGCGCTTCAAGGCAAACTCATCTCCACAATGAAATGCCTCAGAGAGAGGTGAGTTTTCAAGCTTATAGGTTTTACTGCAGGCAGATCTGATCTGTGAAAAATAGACCACAGCAGCTATACATTTACATTATTCAGCCAGAGCACCTCGTTCATTTTTCTCCAATTACAAATTCACTTATAATCCACACGAAAATTTGAGGATTTATTCAATACTGTTTCTCACACATCGCACATGCACACACAGAACAAGCTCGCTGTAATGTCTGTTGTTAATCTGGATAAACACAGTTTCATAAACACCTCTGAGACATACTTAGTAACAAATGAATTGAATATTATTTCTGAGAGGATGAAATCCCTGCAGTGAAGCAGATCAGGCACGCAGAAATTTCATGCAATACATTAATTTATTCATAGATCTGCTATAGTGGTTTATGTTTTGTACTTATGCTTGCCAGCAAATGGATGCATATACACATACGAGTACATGAGGTGATTTGTCTCGAAGAGACTGTAATATTTTCAGTTCAGCTGAAATGCAGCCCATGGCAGTGACTTTATAGCCAAGCTGATGGACCATAACTCATTCCCTTAAGGATTTCACAGGGGTTTTCAACAGCAGCTTATGGAAGAAAGTGTAATGCAATTTGCAGAGATTTAGACATTTATTGTTGTTTTTTTTTCCTTTTCTTTTTTTATAAATGTATAAATTTATTTTTTGGTGGGCGTTGGAGAAACAGGATCCATAAAAAATATATATATTGTCAGAGTCGTCATTAGTGATGATTAGAAAATAATTGTATAATCTTTTAATGTCTTAGAGTTTTGGTTTTTTTTTCAACAGAAAATGATCAAGGTCCTTTTGAAAATGCAACTTTTACTGAATGTCAGATCAGCACCTCACCACAATTTACTCTGTCCTGTCATTAAACTATTTGACAGGTGCTCCTTCATGTGTTTGGTGGACTTTGTGTTAGGTTTTCTCTTGGAAAAATCATAGGCCCGTAAATTGAATTAAAAGTCTGGTAATGTGGGTTGATTCAGGATCAAATTGCACTCCTTCATATCTGCGGTTGAATGGATCCTGCATAAAAACAAGAAAAAAATCCTTGCGGCCTGAATTATTTATCATAACTTTTCTCTGCGAGCTTCATCATTTAATCGCTTCACATTAAGTGTGTGTCAAGATTTCTGTCGGATAGATATTTATTTATTTTTTGGTAGAATTAGGTTAGATGTCGGCATGGAGTGCTCACAGAGCTCACACCATAAAATAATTGCTCAGTTTGGTCATTATCACAGTAAAACTGGAGGGTTGCTGGATGTTGAATATGGTTCGGAGGATGGCGGTCAGATGTTGATCAGTGTTGGGTGCTTGAGGCAGTGTGCTACAATAGCGGCTGATCATAAAGGGAATGCTTGGTAGTGACCGACTCCCGTGTGTTTAAGCTAAAAAAAATGGAAGGCTGATTTCTGCATCATAGGACCTTGCACAACAACATGACTACAATCTGTAAAGTCTGATTAAAGTTACAGATCTTAGGTTGATATCTCCTCATAAATCATAATACTGTATGGCTATTTTTATGAGACTTTGTGGTATTTTACAGTTCTAAAAAGTGTCATGGGACAATGGATATATGGATCTTTCACTGCACTGATCATGGACTGTAAAAATGTGGCATTGCAAGGTAATTCAACAGAGTGTGTGGTAATTTGAGTTATACTTGATTGGCCAGTGTACTGCCTAACTGGAGGAGGTTGCATAAAATTCTGGCTAAAATTAAGCCAGTTTCAACTTTTTGGACACACAACCCTGCACATTTTTGAAAGCACCCATTACTTTGTGGGCAAACTCCTCTCAAATGAATAAGAGGGCTGCATTTTCTTTTTACACAGACCTACTGCAGCTCTGAATGTAATCTAACATTATCCTGCAAACATTTGTTATCCTAACATAATTCCATACTGCCAGTGGTGAAAAGGATTTTTTTTCTTCTGTGTGTTTCCCCAGATCACCTTTGGGACAGTTTGCAAACCTTAAAGCAACACTGTCTGGAAATAACTGTAGCTGTCCTGATAGATCTGAGCTGTCTCTTAGAAGACCAAGTTCTAGATACATGTTGAACTTGAATCAGCTTCGACACACACACAAATATCTGTCTGTCAGGAGGCAGTGAATGTGACCTGAGCTAATAAAACACAACTTAAGTTCACTTAGGTACACAGAATTTCTTGTTAAGAGCCTGACACCCAACAGATTCAATAACTGTCCATAGAGAAGTGAGAAGTGATTTTTTTTTTTAGTCTTGTACATCTGTTTAGGCTTAAACAGTACTGTGCACAAGGAGTTAACCTTCAGAATTGGCCTGGCTCTACACAGTGTTCTCACTTGTAATGCTTATGTGCATTATCCTTGAGTGAGCTTCAATAAATGCTACTGACTTCCAGCTTTCAGAGAACATTTATTCATGAGTTAATCTGCTCCCAAGATTTCCTTCACATAAAGCAATGGTTTTTATATGAATGCTCAAGATAATTTACTAATGCAGATAAAGTTTTGTGTGTTAGCTCTTTGTAAAACTGTCATCAGTGATCACGGTGAAGGTCGGAATATGATGGTTTGCAATGAGTAAACGGTGCATGTCATTTCTGATCCCTTGTTTTCTGAGCAGGTTAAGATGAAGGCATGAATACTGATCGTATTCAAATCACTGCCTTTGAAAACATCAGGAAAAAAAAAGAGTGGCCTGATTTCTAATTAAATGTTTTAGCTGAGCCGCTTCCACCGCTGTAGCTCAGAATATATGGCTGACGTTTTTACCAGGCCACTTAGGAATATTTGTGCCCCCGGCAGCTTGGCTTTTCAAGCAGTGATGCTTTTAGACCCCAGCTAACTGGTCCAGCTGCTCCGTGGCAGCATTTATGCTGCTGTTGGGCTCTGACATGAAGTTGCACTTGACTTCTTTGATGTCTTATTGTCATGTTTATAATGTAAAGAATATATTATCCATGATCTCAGTGGTGCACTGACCTCCAGCTATTATACCTCTTGACAACAAGCTGTGAGAAAGCCAGCATTGGTTTATTATATGTCATTGTACCATGTTTTGCACAGGAAGTGTTTGCCTGGTTTCTAATGTGATCCACTCTAATGATGAATTATAAAAACCAAATGTAACTTTTTGAACACAATAGGAAAAAACTGTGAACTATATTATCACGCTCCCAGTTTCTTGAAAAATCTTATCAGGCAATAAGTGCTTCCTTGCTCAGTGTTGATAAGAACAAGCTTCATGTTTCTTTCCGTTTGCCGGTGAAGGACCCAAGTGTGTCTGTGTTGAACATACAAAAGGATTTTCATAATTTTGATATTCTGGAGATTGTTATCTTCTGTTCAGCGTATTACACAATCTGAAAAACAGCCTATAGCTGTTTTCCAAAAAGTAGATATTTAAATCTCTTTCTCACATCAGAGATATTCTGTGGGCTTTTGCTGTCTCTAATTCCGATTATGCATGCTTTGTGGTGCTTCAAATGGAGTGTTGGACAGTTCTTTAACGTTTCAATACAACACCTGCAAAACTGATATTATTAGTGTTAGGTGACACCCAGCAATACAAAAAAAAAGTGTTTTTCCTTCTGTCATTATTTAAAAAACATATTTGCGGCTCTAATCATGTGTAAAAACAGTGATAAAATGATTCTTACTGAATAAAATCCAAAACATGCTCTAACAGAATATCATTGGTATCAGATTATATAACTGCATGACTTCCGTAGGATTTAATTTGCTACTTTTGGTGTTATGCAAATGTTCTTTCAACTGGCGGGTGCAATTAAGGCAGAGTTATTGTAAAAGTCAGTAAATGACCAGCCTTGTTCATGAACCAGGGCGACATATATGTCATACCGGCTCCTCACAGAGAGAGTGTGTGAACTCAGCTGTGACAAGCCTCATTAATAACTTTCCTGCTGCACCTCATACATTTCCACTCCTGCACCATCTCAAAATCTTAGTAAATTAAACAGAATGAATCAGACTGTGTTTACTTCTGTCCCTCTCACTTTCTGTTCTTCCCTCTTACTTTAGCAGTCAGCACTAATGAGATAAATTTATCCCTCCACCCAGGTTTGCACATTAAAATGTACTATATATTTATGTTCTGGATTTAGTTTTACAACACTTTTTAAAGGCTATGTTGCTCATCATCGAGTCTTTAATTAAAAAGACAACTAACCTTTTACCAGCCGCTGCTAACCCATGGGACACTGGTATGAATGAGCGTTAGTGTCATCCATGCTAGTGATTTCTAGGTAGAATTCACGTCAATGTATATGACTAAAACCTTAAAAATATGGCAATTCTCTTTCTTTAGAGCAGTCCTACAACGTGATGAATACTTTTTTAATTTTACCATGACGACACAAACTTAAGTTTAACACTTGGCAAGGGTGACACAAATAAAGTGATGCAAATACAAAAATGGACACCATAGATGACGATAATTAAGAATTTTGGTTAACAACTAAAAATAATAATATCAATATCAATAATTAATATCAATCTGCGTTGCAGTGTTAAAATGAAATAAATGAGAATCTTAAGCATTCAAGCCAGACCATATAGATTCACATAGTGTTGACTTATTTTACTAGCACCCGGTAATCACTTTATTTCTCAAATGTATACCAGCATTTTTAAATCTGAAATCTGAAAATTTCTAAATTGCAATTTTTAGTCACTTTCATTGCTATTTAAGGAAAACAAAAGTACCAGACTTAGGTTTGAGTGGGAGCTGTTTTTATGAGAGAACAAGACCAAAAGTCAAACATTAGCACAGGCGTGCAGAAGTTTGTTGGGAAAAATCTCCTGGAGTGAGATCCTGAGCTGGAGTTATCCCATAGGGACCCTTTTCCCAAATCTGACTGGCGCCTATAACCAGGATCCTCTGCCCACTTCAAGGACACAGTAACCGTCTGCTTTACACACATATCAGCAGGTTAGGCAGGGACCCGGAGAGATCACCAGCATACTAACAACCCACCCTGCTCTGGAACAAAATACAATTACCCAAAGTGCTCAAAAAACAAGGAAAAATAATGGAAATACATGACCTTTGTCTTTGATACTCAACACTATTGCCTCTGCCACCCATCCTAAGCAACCCCAGTATCTGAAAAGCAAATTAAGAGGAAAGGCACAGCAGAACTTGTGAATAAAACAGTACAACTGGCAATATTTTAAGCCTGGAGATCACATTAGTGTCTAATCAATGCAGATGAATGCATGAGAACACGTCTGCAATAACATATAATTCCTTTCATATATCCAGGAGGTCACAGTTCAGACCATCCTGTGCTTTGGACCGCTCCATCACTTGCTCTCCTCTTTGCACCAAATAGTTGCTTTTGTCAAGTTTGGTTCAATTTTACTTTTTTGTTTGTTTGTTTTCATATACAAACCTACACTTTCATGAATCCATTTCATTGATTTATTAATGTATTTTGTTTCCATTATGTATATTAATATGAATGTAAAATTGATATGATTGACATGCTCCATGATTGCAATTATTTTTTTTTCCTGCGTGTAATTTCCCTCCTTTTGTCATGGCCTAAGAGCTGGGTCATGACAAATTTGGCATGACGACTCAATTTCACACACTGTAAATATTTTATAAGGACAAACTGAGATAAAATAATCGTATCTTTACACACACGATCAGGCAGACAGGGAAAGGCTTACCTGAGCGTGGTTTAGAAATAATCCCCATCCTTGTTTGGAGTTTCATTTCTATCTAAAGACCAATACAGCTAACTACTGTCCCCCACCCCTCACTTATACTGGACACTTAGATGAGAATTGTAAGTGTTTTATGTTCCTCTCTTTTGTGTTGCCAAACTCTAATCACAGACTTATGTGGTGGGCGTTGTTCCTGCAGTCACACAGTTTAGAGAATCAACATATTATTGGGGTTAGTAAGTTATGCAGATGTGCCATCCTGTGTGCCACTAAACTTTTAGGGTAGTGGGTATGGAGATTAATTGCATCAGTAGTGAGGCAAATGTTTGGATAAGAAAGGCATGTGTTTTGTTGGTATTAAAGGAAGTAAAAAGGTCAAACCAAACCCAAAACCTGGGGATGTGGCGCCTGGAAGAGAGATGGAGACAATGAGACCCGACTGGTAGTTATTGCTTTGGAGAAGACCCACACAAGTGCCATCACATTATTTTAATGACCATTCTTGACCTCAACCTCCCGCAGGAAGATGCCAGCAGAGCCACTGCAGGCTGAAAGGGAGGAGCCTAACAATAAGGCAGCAAAGACATAGCTAAACACTTAGTTAAGATAAAACCAGTGGTTGAGTTTAGGGTTTAAAATGGGTAGGATTTGACAACTTAATCTCTTGATTGAGGAAATGTGTTCAGGGTTGATAAAAAGGCTCAGGTTAATTGCAGGTTATTAAGAGTCTACCTATTTTTAACCCTTCCTTTCATAGTGCTGGCAAAGTGACTGTTTTGCAGTATTTGTGTGAGAAATTTCCTATGGTACCTAGCAACCAGACCAAGATCTGAGACAAACGGGTCGAAAGTAAAGAAAATGCACATCTGAATTTTACACCACTGGGTAAGAGACCTTTCTCTTCCAACCGCTGACTACCACAGGCAAACACCATGTGTTTTGTACATTATGTTGGATGGACTTTGGTGCATAGCACTGTGGAAAAGACAACTCTGCTTGACATTCTAACTAAGCTAAACACAAACAATCCATGGAGGCAAAGAAAGGAATCCTTATTTTCGGTACATTTATTTCTGAAAAGCAGATGTGAAACTAGACATACACACACTTACTTATACTGCTCTCACAGTGTTTGCACTTGATCATATTTTTTGTGATGTAAATTAGGTTGAATTAGGCAGATCCCCCCCCCCCCGCCTGGTCTTTTTCACAACCTGATGAGGGCAGGTTTGGGTGTTATTGTGATTGGATGTTAATTCTGGTCTCTTGCATAAAAGCCTGACGCTCTTTGCACCTATCCATTGGCTGGACCTCCAGAGCCTTACTTTTCAATTCGCTGCATTAAGTAAAGGACACACATTTTGCATTCGCACAGCTTGTTGGCAGTGCATCGGATTTAACTCATGAGTTGCGTAATTGTCCAATATTGATGTCATTCCAAGGGATTCTGGGCTGGATTGATAGCTTTTGGACAGTTAAAAATGAAACTTGTGTCAAAACTGCTTGCAAACATTTTGTATTTGCTCATATTTTGAAGCAATGTTTCACATATACCCATTCACTCTATACAGATTGGGGGTCTCACTGCAAAGTGCTTAGGATCCATATACTTAAAGTGTGTGTGGACTACAAAGTAATCACATTTTAAAAACTGTGTATTTGCACACTTGCAGGCGCAGTTCCCTTTATAATTTGCAGTCCACCTGAGAATATGCCAATGTGACACCCACATTCAACCATAAATGGTCAATGCAAAGCACCTCATGAATGCAAATGCACAGTAATGAGCCTGTTCCTTATGGTGAATCATGATGCCAATGCATTCATCATGCCGCATTATGGACGAGTGTCACTGTTGTATTAAATTGTTTACAGCAATCAGACTGATGGCTTGAAACCGCGCCAAAATGATCATGACAATTAGTGATATCCGTATCCTCCACCCTGGGGTGTCTTTAGAAAAATGGACATTTGATTGGTGAACAGAATTTATTTTAGTTTTGGGATGGTGAACTTGGCCTGCATTATAATTAGACTCCTAATGAGGATATGGATTGTAATGATGGTGCAACAGCTGTCACTGACTTAATTTACAGTTTTTGATCGACTTTGATTTACACAATCCATACATGCAGGCAGTGAAGCATGCTGGGTAAACGTGACTGGAGAAGGCAGGGTGTGTGTGGCAGTGTTATGACAGGTGTCTCTGGCAGGGATAGGTGATTGTCAGGTTAAGAGAAACAGGAAACCACTGACAATACTCGAGGGAGGGTTGTTGTGTTGTGGTTAACTCAATTTAGCCACCAGCTTATTCTGACAAGAGGGCAGGAAGAAAGAAAGACTTCTGGGTTGAGTTGAAAAGACACAAAATACCACATGAACAGCTCCTTTGTAAGACAAAAGGCTACTAAATCTTCTCCTTTGGTCTCACCCACACTAAAATTTGCGAATATTTACCTTTGTTCAAAACTAAACGAAAAAAGCTAAGAGAGCACAGTCAAAGGGGTGAAACGACTGGCAGACAAAGCTGCCCAGGGGGAGACAAGGCAGTGATCTGGAGAGATTTGTGAGTAGTCCATAAAAACACACAAACGCCTCTCAGGGGAGATTAGGAGACATGGTGACATCAAATGCAACACGGATAGGGAGAGGCACTTGGTTGCAGGCTGGCTGGCCCTGCAGTTTTCATGGGCCTGGCTAGAGAGCATTGTTACAGGCAGCAAAATCAGTCCACTCTGTTGCGCCTCACATACACTCTATTCATTGTGTCAATTGTACTCTCGAAATCTATTTAAAAAAATAAAACAATTCTTGGTGATGTATGTGAAATAAAAGATGATATTAAAAACTGCTTTCGCTCTGTTCTGCAAATTCTTTAATGCTATTTATTTCAAACACCTGGAACACCTGAGAGGGTATAGATAGTTAGAGGCAGATTAGAGGTGGGTATTGGCCCAAGGCTTATACTGATGAGGTGTGTCTATCAATTCCTGATCATCTCCCACTCAGAGTTGTTTAGACATACTGAATTAACATGGTACAGAAGTCTATTTGAAGGCCAGTGAAGCTCAGTACTCATTTGTTTTCCGTCATGATTAATAGTGTCAAAGCTGCCATATAAAAAAATGTTTGTCACATATTCAAGATTCTCGGGAAGCCTGACTGCTGTTATCAATCATAGATGACATTTACTGTTGCATATGAATGTGCTAAAGTTTCATCACCTGATGATTGATCCAGCAGATTGTCCCTCAACAGATCCTCGCAAAACATGAGATGAATAGAAGATCCTCTCCCAGGCTCTATGTGACACAGAGTTGTATCAGTGGACAATTTTCTCAGAGCGCCTCAATAACAGGCAGCATTAGGCTCAAGATTCACACTAAATGCACTAAAAACTCTTGTTTCCTGAACTAACTGCAGTAACAGCTTTTGTGTCTCTTGTGTTGCTCTGCTTTGGAGTGATTACATTGTTTGTTCGCCTTGAGAAAACACATTATTTTTCTCTTATATCCATTTTCAAAGTGTGCTCTATCTGCTCTAACTGTGCAGCATATCTAAACAGAATCCCACAATTAC
Organism: Acanthurus leucopareius; assembly: GCA_029814765.1. NCBI lineage: Eukaryota > Metazoa > Chordata > Actinopteri > Acanthuriformes > Acanthuridae > Acanthurus > Acanthurus leucopareius. The sequence continues at coordinate 6,599,270 of JAQMCX010000025.1, forward strand.
TCAGTAACATGCTCTGACTTCCACAGCTTTCATATTTCCGTTATGTATTTAAATATGTTTGCCATTCTCCCATCTTAGGCAAGTTCACTTTCAAGGGATTAATCATTCTATTGAGAATCAAATATGGCCATTTTAAATTCCAAATCACAAAGATAATAAATTAATGGAAGGGTTGACAGTTTGGCTTCATAAATGACTCTAATCACTTAAAAAAATGTTGTTTATATATATTTTCTGTGAAGAGACAAATCAACAAATCATTCAGCCATCTCAAATATTCTGCTGGGAATCTGTCCCTGATGCATTAAGTAATTTATTCCATCTAGTGTAACTCCTGGGTTTTCTAACCTAGAGGTTGGTCATACAGGTTTGCCATTGTGTGGTTGTAAAGACTGCTTCAGGGGATGCCCTTATGTTTAGCTTGCCTTGTGAGACAGCTTCTTGGTGCTTTAGACTGATGAAAAATTCACTTTTAAAGTCCAAACGGGAAATTAAGTGAGCAGCTGCACACACAAAATGCAGGGCAAATTGTACATTAAGTGAAAGTGTCGTGCTCTTGCTAGGAAAAAAAAATCAACTCAGGCATTTTTTTTACTTAAAAAGCCTTTTTCTAAAAAAAAAATAATAATAATAATAATAATGCTCATTTAATGTCACTATTTAAGTAGGAGCAAAGAGTCTGTGATCACCACTGTGGCACACAGTCTTTTTTATTTTGGCTATCAAGCATTGTTGTAAACAAAAGATCCCGCTTCGAATGTGCTGCAAACTTTAAACAATGTGCTCAATGCATCAGCCTCTTGTGGCACCATGTTCTCCACTGTGGCCTTGCTATCTTTGTGATTATGCCCACACTTTCTTTTTTGTCTGTAAACTCTTTTTTTCTTCTTCTTTAGATCTTTTTTCAATTCCTGGTTTGTATGAAACACAATTTGACAGTTTTTTTTCCTTATATAACATTGTATGATCTCTCACAACAGTCTATGTGCAGATAACTTTATCTTGTGTGGATGCACAATTTACAATTTTGCATGCAGATAATTTGCTAAACCTTCCCATGAACTTCTGTGGAGATCAGATCCATAGTCAGGGGAATTTTGTCTTCATCCATACTCTTGCTATCTGTATCCTCATGATATTAAAAATTGACAAGTGGTTGGTGTTTTGGTGTGGTTTAGGCAAGGATCATGGTTTGCATTAAAATAAGTATGTTAAGGTTTCATCACTTATTATGCTAAATCAACCTAATAAACTTACAGACATGTTTTAAAACAAGTCAAATTGACTATTGGGTTTGTGTTTTCTGATCCATCCATCAACTCCAGTCTCCACCCTGTTCTGTCTTGCTCTTCATACTACATCACATTTTTTTATGTTTATGCTTTTATGCTTGGTAAGTGGGAAGGATTGGCATGACACCTGCATGCAAAACCAGACTTAAGTGTTTGCACTGCAACCTGTAAAAGTCCCGCTGCTTGTAGGCAGATTGATGTGACAAGGCTGGTTGATCAGAAAAACACCAACTAAGTGAGGGAGCCAGTCTACAGACTCAGTACCTATAAATGTCTTTTTCAGTGTTTTCTTCTTTGAAGAAAGTACATTTTCAAAGCGAAGGAAAACAATCAAAGAGCATCATTATTATTTTTGAACTGATATTCCTGCAAGGACATATAATAAATGTTTTATTTTAATGTTTTCAACTTGTTTGAACTCTTGAAATTCTAAAATAGTATTAAATGCACCAGTGTTACTGAGGATAGTCTCAAAACAATATTGTTTGTTTGTGCATGTGTGTGCGGGCATGTGCATGCCTGCATGTGTGCGTTTGTGTGTGTGTGTGTGTGTGTGTGTGTGTGTGTGTGCTGTATTTGTGTTTTTTTATGCTTTCTTCTCCTCTCCCTTAGGATCTCCTTGCCGGATCAGCGTTTATTCTCTACCTCAGCCTCCTTGTCCTTTATGCACTTCACATCCTTCTGCAGTTGTGTCTCAAGGTAATAAGGAACGAGAAGAAGCACACTGCGAGTGAGGCTGACAGTAGTAGAAGTTGTGGAATACATTATTGTTCTGTGCAGCACACTTGCACACACTTTTTCCTCAGAATTTTTGCTGAAGACACTAAAAAAAGGTAAATAGCCAACCAGAAAACTCAGCGTCTGGAGCAGTTGAAATGGTTCATTTTGGACAAGAAATGTCACGTTTTAGCTTTCTTTGAGTTGGATTAACATAGCTGTAAATTGCATTCTGTTTTCTTGTCCCAAAAACACATTTTCCATGTAGATTGCAGAGCATTTCAGTCCTCAAATAATTCAAACTCAAGGTTATTTTTCCAGCTTGTTGAACCTTGTGGCTCAGACGTTGCTCAGCAATCAGCACAAGTTATGCATCTGACATGAGTATTAACTTCAGGTGACTTCTGTTTGATCACTTTGACTCCTCTTTAGTCAATGCTGTGGCTGGTTTTGGTCTGAGGTTTACAGACAGCTGATGCTGTCTACTTCTAGCAGTCTGTCAAACTCCAACCAAGGGTCCTTTGCCGATTCATCATACGACCATCTGCTATCATGTGACCGTGGCTGTTGTTTTTCTGTCCGTCTATATCGACTGAGAACTTGTTCGCATATTAAACATTTCATTTAAACTGTATTTGCATAATGCAGCAACAGTCACCATCGCACCATCTGCGACACAGTTTGTGATCACAAACTGTGCAACAGATTGTGAACTGCAGCACACATTAGATTTTTAAATTCTGGCTGATTTCTCAATTAAATCTTATCAAAGCAAAAACAAGAGCCACCACATAATGACAATAAACTGCATAAAACAAAGTTCAAATGTCAGTGTTAGTCCATTTAGTTAAATGGGTCCCAAACTGGGGATGAGACACTCTGTGGGCTTATAAATGAAATTGGAGAGGCTACAACATGATCAACAAGATATATAAGAGATGAAAATCTGCCTCACAAAACTGAAGGGTTCTTTTGTCTCGTGAAATTGGTTGAAATTGTTGGTTCCTTTGCAAGCAGCATTGGTCTTTTGATTGGCGGTGTTTGTCTTTTGATTTGTTTGTCCACCAATTTGATCCAAGGTGATAAATCACAACAACTTCTGGATGGTTGCTGTCAAGTTTTGTTCAGTTGAATCAAACCTGCTTTGACCATCCACCGACTTTCCATTTACACCTCCATCGGGTCGCAGTTTTTGCTCACCCACTCAAATACTAAATACTGACAAGTAGTAAATTAACTGTATTAAATTTTATTACAGTACTTCATGTTTATGTACTTCCAGGTAGAACTCTGGAAATTCTCTAATTCTTCATGTAAAGACAGTTCAGTTTTAACCCAACTCTTACTTAAAAAAAAGTAGCCGAAATTCCCATCAGTCTCAGCTGCATAATGTATATTGTTTAGTCCTGGTTAGCAAAATTTGGTCAGCCCACAATTAGCAAAGATGATGAACTTGGTAAACATCGTGCCTGCTTAGCATGTCAGCATTGTCAGTGTGAGCATGCTAGCATTGCTTTAGAAAGAGTGTTCTTCTTTAAATGAACTTCTAACAAAAGTAATATTTTTCTTTGGTTCCTAAGTTACAGTAGATGCAAGTTTATTGAGTTCTCTTCAGTGCTGCTTTACAAAAATAAAAAGGTCGTTGTGGTTTTTTATGACAAATCTACATTATTATATCATTATGTGATCTATCAGTAACTACCAGACATTCCTTTGAATATTTCTTGCCAATAGTTTTTATATTCATGACACTAGTTAATGCAGAATAAGCTTTTGCTTAATATTAAATCCTAAGAATAAGTAGCAGAGAATTTTCTCCACTGTGCTGGTGTTTGTCCTTTTATTTAAACCATTCTCTTTTTTCTCCTCCTCTATCAGGCCTTTTCTATCTATTTTTGGTGCTATTGAATTGGCATGTTCTGCCTCTCTGAAAACCCAAGAGACATTTTAGTAAAATGACCGATACTGTATAATGTTCAACACAGCATGGCTCTTTCACTTGAGTCTGCTCTTTGATGTGTTTTTTCTCCCCTATTTTTTGTTCTTACATTTGCCGAACAGAATCATTTTAGTGGCTTCCTTTATCTTTTTGGCACTAGTTCACATTCTTAAAAGAAATAATTCTTATAATTCTCATTTCCCCTTGATGCTTAACATCTCAGCTTTCCAATTATAAAAGCTTCATCTGTTCTGAGAAATTTGCTCCATGATTTGTATTCTGCCTCCAAAGTATACTGTCATTAGTCAACAGCAGAAATTGTCAAAACAGGTGGGAAGAGGGCTCTGAAAGTGGCTGAGATGTCTGTAATTTTCAGTTCTGTGCTCTGTGAAAAGATAATTTCATTGATTTTTCAGCAGTGCACAAGATGCTGCAAATTTAAATGTCAGATTTCTATCAGTCCATATGTTCACCTCCCTCTCTTAACACGTTTTTGTTAATGCTCCTCTGAGTCCTCACCGAAATTTTTCACTGGCTCCTTCCAACCCATTGAGTTAAAATCAGCAGCAACAGCTTTCACAGACAGCACAGGAAGAAAGTTTTCAGGTATTAAAAGCAGTTTCAATGAATTCACCTGTGAAGTTTTACATATCAAACACTCACCTTTAACTGAGCAAGAATCAGCATACATGTCAGACTCACTGCACCCATTTCACCTGATCCCATCACATGGATTCAAAGCATACTTACACATTCTCACCCCAGCTTGTCAGACATCGACATGGCTTTGTCACGCCCACGATCGATGTTTTAAAACAGTTGCAGTTTGATCTAGGATAACATCATTGGTTTGACTTGAACACTAGTCTCCTGCTCAAAAGTCCTGTGTGTGTGACACACCAATCTACCCAAACCTCCATGTCTCCTGGGGCACCGTTGCTCTTCATGTCACGTCTGGTGGAACAATCGCTACAAGTGTCTAATATCGATGCAGATGGTTTCACATTTGAGTTTATTGAAAGGCCGATGCATCTCATGTAGATGCTTAAGTGTACTTTGTGCGTCTGTATCGGACACCAATGGGCATGGCTGGCTTGAAAGAGGCCTGGCTGAGCATGTCACTGTGATAAGTTCAGGTGTTTCCACTCATTACTGTGTGATAATGATATGTCAGTGGTGTCCAACCTTTCATCCAGTGTCTAATAATAGCCTGTGCAGTGGGGCAGAGAGGAAATATGTAAGGCAAGAGTGACAGAGATGTTTCCATGATATCAAGCTGCTCTCATTCCACCTAATGAGACAAGAAATCAACCTGTCATTCTTAATATAACACTGACAGGTGGATACAGTCTCACGCATGCACACACATACATACACACATTTTAATCTAGCACATGTCAGCATTCAAGCAAAGCAGAACATGAAATGTCAGACATGTAATGCTATGCAGAAAGTTTTGCATTGAATATACATTTCAGAAAGTGATTTGAATATTAATTGTAGATGTGATTTAGCCCTTAACCCTCTTCTAAAGGCCATACATCTTGCATCATGCATAAAAGGGCTTTACCAGAAATTATGCCGGAAAATACTTGAGATTGGCTGGTGAGTGTCATCAACATTCTAACCCCTGATGTAAAATTGCAGCTGAAAATATAATATGTTAAACTGTAAGGACAGTAGCAGCAGTATACATTTAAGTACAAATGAAATGCCAAACTTAGAGGCTGCTGTAGACTTATTGTGCTGAGCTTATTGTCTTATGTTTGTTAACATAAAGTTTGTTAGTGTAAATCATTTTTGTGGTGGTTCTTACCCAGTTTCCCCATTGATTTAATGAATCAGTGCTGCAAGAAGATTTTGATTAGCACAGAGAGAAAAGTCTCAAAATTCATTTGAAGTGATAAGAAATGGAAATTGGAGAAAAATGCAATTATTTATGAATAATTATAAATTATGAATATTTCAACAATTTATGGTTGGAATAAAGGAATGTCACAGTCAATCTTTTGGTCAGTCCACAACTTTGAACCAAAGAAATGACACATATTGGATGGATTTTCATGAAATCAAATACAGAAATTGATGGATTATGCTGACTGTAACAATCCTCTGACTGACCTCTACTAACATCATCAGGCAAAACTAACAACATTCTAATCAGCCTTGGCTGTATGCTAACCAATAAATGTTGCCATACTAACATGCTAAACTTGTACAGATATTAGCAATTAACCCAAAGCCAGAATATTGTATTGGGAACATTAACATTTGGTTCTCAAAATTAATTTTTTAATCAGATTTCCACTGTTTATTTATTTATCAATAAATATATTAATATTTTCCCCATTGAGTGTCGAGAGACCCAGAAGCTCTATGAAATACAAGTTGAGCCACTGATGAAGCTGTCCAGACCAGCAGTCAAAATGGTCACAATTACACTTTAAAAAGCCAGATGACTACTAAATAACCTCCTTTTATTACATCCTTTTAAATGTTTTTCCTTTGACTCCTTTTACACTTCTACACTGATTGTTGCAGTCAGATTATCTGTGCTTTTAAAACTTGCATACAAGAACACAGCACATATTATTTTTAATAACAGTGTTTAAGCTTCCCTGAGCATGACGTCAGAGGAAAACGGCCACTGTGTGATTATGGTCGAAGTCTTTCTAAGCAAATCCGACCATGCAAGTTGACCCCTTTCTGAATAAGTGATGAGAGAGTCATAACTTCACTTTCAGTGTTCATCACGACTTTAAAACGGCATAAAGTGAATCATCATTTCAACTGACTTTGCCTCAATAATAGAAAAAAAAAAGGAAACCTTTTTTGCTACAGCTCATGCTTTCACTATGCATGTGCAAAGTTTCACAAAGCCAACTGCTTTTTTGTGTCAGTCCAGAGTGCAAACATGATTATCTACATGTTTTCTCCTTTTGGCTGCTGTATGCACATATATATGTGTGTGTGTATATATATATATATATATATATGGATGTGTGTGTACACATAAATATAAAACATAAATATAAAACTTTGTGCAACCTCAAATGTGACATAAAATCCATGCAGTATAATTTTATCATCTGCTTATTTTAATACTTTCATTCTCACTATTTCACTTAGCCTACTGAACCCCCCCCAACAAGTGTCTGTCAGATTTGGATTGACAACTTTTTGAAAGTCTGTTTGTGGAGTGAAGAGAAGTACCACTTGAGTGACACAGTGATAACGTTCTGTCATCAGTGTTATAGTGTTGTTAGCTAAAGGTAAAGATTTCAGTGAGCATCTTGGCAGTTTAATGTGTAGGAGAGATAGAAAAGCCACCACTGTAAAAAAACACTGTGGTTGCAGAGAAAAGATGGTTTCAGGAGCTAACTCTATATTAACGCCTACATTGCCAGACCTCAAGTGACAAGTAAAGCGATTTCAAAGCAGGAAAAACATGATGCTCAAGAAATTAGGCGACCAATCACACAAACTACAGCATGTTCAGCCCTCAGTCATGTCCTGTCTCTGTAAAGTAGCACTCAAAACTTTTGGAACCTCTGCTGGTATGATTTAAAACTCTAAAAAACTGCCTTGCAAATGATTTTTGTAGAAGGAACTGTGTCCAACCGCTGGTCCCAGGATACACACAATTTTCCAAACATTATATGTGAAAAACCTTTTTTTTTTTCCTTTTTTTGAGAGTTTGTTTCTTTTAGTATTGTTACAAGAACAATGAAATGTTCTTCTACAAGAAATGCTTAACTCTGTGTTCTGTGTCACTATCAGGTGCTTTATGAGTCTACATTAATCAAATTCTGTCTTTTAACGGAACCCATCATTTTTTCTAGACACAAAAGGTGTTGAAAGACTGGACTGTTTGTGATTGTGCTTGAGTAAAGTTTATGGAATCGACCTTTGAAAAGAAATTGAAAACTTTCCCTCCTGTTTTGCAAGAAGCAGCTCATTTCATTTTTTTTCTGTCTCTTCATATTTTCTTCCTTTATTTTCCTGCTCTTTAATTCTCCCACTGACTGAGTGATGACAATCCCGCGTCTCTCATTTCCTCTTTGCACTTGCACAGTCATAGCTGTCATCAGTGTTTCTCCCCTCAGCAGGCTGCTGATGACTGTTAGTGAACAGTGCACTATATTCACCACATCAATTTAACTCATACCGCAGCTTAAACTCCACAATGGCAAAATTTTCTGTAAGGGGAGGGCACGTAGGAGGAGATGATTGTATGTGGGTGTGTGTGTGCGCGCTTACATGCATTAATGTGCTTGTATTTGTGAGGATTGAGGACATCTCCTTGAATTCAAATCCATCCAGAAAAAAAAAGAAAAAGAAATCCACTTATAGAGGCTAGGCTGGTGAAAGCCACTGACAGGCAGCGTGTCAGTGCAGCATCGTTTTTGTTTTTGGCAACACTGTATTTTGGGCTGCTGCTATGCATCAGCCAAAATCAGCAAAATGCATCCAGGGAAACTCCGTCAAAACCACATTTTCTCTCTTGCAGAACATGCAGCCATAAAAACATTTTTTTTTTCTCCTCAAGTTGTTGAATGTAGCAAAGGTTTGACAGAACACCTTGGTAACATCAAAAGGAGCAAGCTAATGGCATAGGTAACAATCTACAGGATATGTGGACACGAAGGGAAAAAAAACCCCTCATACCTACAAATAGCACAAATGGGTGGGTGAGTGGGTCTCTGGCGAAAGTAGACAAAGAAAACGAAGTAAGCTACATGACAGATGTTAACTTGAAAATTGTGTATATACCTGTTTATTCCATGTATGTTTGTATTTTTGTATTGTGTACAGTGATGGAAAAACTACCCCAGGTCCAATCTTTTCGTTAAACTGTTGCTTTGCATACTGTATTCCACTGAGCTGCACTCAGCCGTCCCCCTGCACCCATGAATATCCTAATGAATGCGGCTGTCTGTTCTCTGGAGAAAGCACCCACTGTTTCTCTTCGTCTCAGAGGAGGAGGCAAGGTGCTGCTGCTGGCTCTCTAATAACAGCCATTGAATATAGAGCACTATAAAGCTATCTCTTAGGGATTAATACACTTCAAGAACCAATTAATGAAAGGTACAAGTTTAAACTGAGGCATGCAAATAGCCGAGAGGTAAACAAGATACAAATTCCAGCTCATTCTTTGTACTTTGCTTTTTGCTTTAATTAAATCATGTGTTTTAAAGGGGAGGATTAATCTGGCACTTTAGGCTACAAAACAGCAACCAGAAGAAGAAAAAACTCACCTTGTACAGTGGAATCATATGCAAACACAACCCGTTCGAACTCCCAGCTCATCACATGCAGCAGCTTGGAGAGGATTCCTTGGCAGAGCCCCTTCCGTGTCCATTTACAACGCACATTGCTTTCAACTCGCTCCAATGAAAGCCATCCACAGCACCGTTGATGCCTATAGTAGCAGATCAATCTGACTAGCACTAACAGCTAAAAAGTCCCAGTAAGAGTGGATGTTGGTCACACCCAGGACTTTAATCCAGCAGGATGGGATTGCATTCTAAGTTAAAGCAGAAGTCAGGAATCTTTTCTTAAACCTTAAAAGCAGTTAAATGTATTTATTTGTTTATTTATTTATTTGATTTGATTTATTTTCTGAAGACCGAGCATGTAGTTGTTGTGTCTAAATTTAACCAAGCTGCAACAGTTGCATATTAAAAGTGCTTAAATGATTGATCCTTTTACAAGTTAAACACAAATGTTTTAGACATGTTTCAAACAGCAACATTGGCTTTGTATGTTGTTCACAGAAACTAATAAGGTACCCAGTGCTTTGGAAATTGACGTCAAGGAGGTTCTGACCGAGTTTGTGTGTGACCACTTGAAAGAGACAATATGAGGAAACACAATAGGTTTCTGAGTAAAAAAAATGTCAATTGGTGTACAGGTGTTCAGAGATGGCAGTGTGAAGAAAGATATTTTCTTAACTCCCTGTGGTTTGGGAATGAGGTTTCACCCCAAGTGAAGGATTTTAGTTAGAATTAGATGGAGCGTAAAATCAATAGGCAGATTGGTGCAGCATCTCCAGTCATGCAGATGCAGGAGTGTTGTGTTTAAATTCCTAATTTACCAGTCCATCTGTGTTCCAACCCTCACTTAAAGTGACAAGCTTCTGGGTAGTGACCAGCAGAATAAAGCCATATATGCAAGTGGCTGAATTGCAGTTCCTGTGCAGAGTGTCTGGACTCAGATGGCTCAAAAGAGCTCAGAATATATTCCTTAATGTTGAAAAAAACATATACCACTTTGGATGCCTCCTTGCTGTAGAATTTTTTTAATGTATCATTTGAGCCCCCCTCCTGCCTGAGAAATTGATTGCGGGAGCAAATAACCTTTTCTTGCCAGGGTATTAGAGAAAGTACTCAAAATGGCACAAATCCTTTTTGAATTGAGCACTTTCTTTTGAAAGGTTTCAGTCAGGCTTTTGAATCCATCACAGCAAAGATTCTACAGTACCAAAGGTCGTAAGTGGCGTTTGACTGATGCTGAAGTTGCCGGTCGTTGAACTGTTTTGATTATAGATCTTTATGCCGCTTGTGATACAGTTTATCAGCTTATATTAATTGACTGAAGACTAGAAAAACAAAATTATTGTGTAGTTCAAGTCTTATTTGGATGACAGAACTTTATCTGTGTGTATGGGGAATGCCTCTTCTGGTTAATACCATTTAAACATCACAAAATATCTTGATGTATAGGTTAGAAGTTTAACGAATCTAATTGGCCAGGGAAAGTTGTAAAATATCTCGGCTGCTTATGTGTTGTTTCAATGACACTTTTAACTATTTGTATGTAAAGCAGGTCTCACTGCACACTGAAACATAGTCCTTGAAAGAATGCTCAATAATTTTTTTATTCCTATTTCACCCATCTTCTAACTTAGATGTCTAGACAGCTTCTGACCTACAAATATTCAAATCACACCTTGCACAGTCGGATTTCATTCTACTTTTTTATTCCAAACAGTAATTCTATAAAATGACATGCAGCCCTTGAGCAGCGATGATATCCTCATTTGTGAAGAGTATAAAGTGTCAAGGGGACAGTTTGGCAGGCTGATACCGGAGTGGAAGAATACCTGCGCAAGATCTTGGGTGTGATGTCAGGAGCACAGCTTGGTACATTACCAAATATGCTGGTAGTTCACATCAAAAAGAACTGGACCAATTACTGCAATCCAGTTGATCCGGAACAGTAACTGGCAGTATGATAGACACACACACATGGCTGCACTGCACTTTGCCTCAGGGAATTATCTTCAAAAAAGCACTCATATCTCTTCTACAGCTAAATTCATTTCTAACTTCTTTTGAGCTGTTTGACAGATGGGAAAGAGCACAGAAAATCAAGGCTCTTCCGAAACGATGAGCACCAGTTTTTTGGTGTAATATATTCGGGTTGCATTCATTTAATTTTAAAGGTTTTGACCAAAATAGCATAGTAGATGTGCAGAGGTCTGTATTCCAGTCATGTCCACCTGGGAAGAGACCCTGAGGTAAACCCAGAAGACGCTGGAGGGATAATATATCCCATCCGTCCCGGGAATGCCTCCTCTCACAGGAGGAGAGGGAGAATGTGATTTGAAAATGCAAACTGTTGCCTTTGTGGAGAATGCTCTGAAGTGAGTGGAAGAAATGTATGGAGAGTAAGAGATATATGTATTGGTGAAACTTTTAGTCTATTTATCAATTAACAAAAATTAATTGAGAATTATTCAGCATTTTATAAAGTCAAAATGAGGAACAGTTGCTGGTTATCTTTAATTGGCCTCACAAATGTGAGAGTAATGTGCATAAGATTCAGAAATGTTGCATATGTTGGGAGGAAAGAAGAGTGCAAGCTTCATAAAAGTGTAGTGATAAACAATGATGGTTGCTAATAAACAGAGGATGCTAAGGTTTCTGCCCCAAGAAATCAAACTTCTTGGACGTATTTTTCCAGCACCCAAACCACAGGGGGCAGCAGAGAGCAAGTGGCTCTAAGTTATCTTACCAGCTGGTGAACGTAAATAACAATACTAAAACAGAGGAAAAAAACACATTTGTCATTTTCAAGATGCCAGTTTTGGCTCTCGGCTCTCGGCATACAGTGATGCTGCTGTGGATTTGGGCAGGTATGACTGATTTAAAGCATTTTTCAGAAAAGGCAACAAAAAGCACAAAGCAGCAAAAATCCATTTGGAATGCAATGGTTCTGTAGAGTTAAAGGACTGAAATAAAACCTTTTTGCATATAAATTAATTCTTTTTTTCTCATAATGAGGGAAAAGGAGAAAATGGGATTTTAAGGATTTCAATGTATTAACTTTATTTAGTTGTAAAAAAAAAAACTGACATATATTTATATTTTTATGTTTCAAAATACAATGGTGTAATACTTTAATGCATGTTTTCTAAGTTGTGGACTGTTGAATATGTTTTTGGTCATGGTTTAAATACTATTTTGTGCAAGTTTGATGTTTACATCTTAATATTGTTTTTGATAAACCCACAGAGGCCCCCATAGAATTAAAATTCACATACTGGTGACATTATATTGCTACTTTAAAAGAATTAAATCATAGTACATCTGTTAAATGGTTTTATTAAATTCGGTGCATTCTATTCAATTTTCTTGTATTTTTTTTAACCATTTGCCACTGATAAACACATACTTTTTTATAGAAAAAACTAAATGTTAACATAACTTTTATTCCAAAAAAAGACACAACAGTGTATCATAGAGAAAAGAAATACACAGAAGAATCAATAGTCAGTGGCATAGATAGATACATTTTGATATTACACTCAAAAGTTTTTGGTGAGTTATACTGTTGATGCAGCAAACTGGCAGAACTTGCCCTCTGTACAAACAACCCATAGATTCAGGGGAAATACATATTTTCATAAAATGAGCTGAATTGGGCATAGGCCAGATATTACAGGCAGTCCAAGAGGGAAGTTGGAGCAGGGAACTTAGACTAAAGGGTGCCAGTTGAGCAAAAGACACAGTGCAGAAACCCTTTAAGGGTCTCGCAACCCACTCATCCAGAAGAGGTATCAGTGTCAACATCACTGCTGGAGCATTTCAAGGTCTCAGGCTTAGTTTAGAAAATGAATAAAAAACTCTTTTGCTTGCTCATTTTTAAAATTACATTTCTATTCATTTATGTAGCAATTTTAGCAAATGCTGTAATGCAGTGCAACTTTGGAGGGAAAATACTTGATCTTTTTGTTGTCTAACCGAAAGGCTGCTGGGCAAAGTACTTATTGAAAGCTTTTATGTGACACACAAGCATGAAGGGGATGTTTATTGGGTTGAAATTTACCCAGGGATAATTTTGTTTTGGTTGAGTGGACCAGTCAGCTACGCAATCTGCTTTAACTGGACTAATGTTTACATGCAATGGCCCAAATATGGGTATGCGTGTGTGCTTTTTTGCTCCAAGCTGCCTGGGTGGGAGGTGTGGGGAAGCCTTATTAATCCTGACAGTGTGCGTCATTTTCTATGGCATTATTTGTGCTTCTTTGTCACAAGAATGTGCTTATAGTATAAGTTAGAGTCTTTTGTGGGGGACATTAGGCAGTCATTGAAGTAACACTCAAGTCTAATTGGCTGTTATGAAATGAACAAAATGTAGCAGAATTTTCTTTGTGTGAGGAGAACATTGGGTTCTAAAACAAAAAAAAATCAGCGCACAGCTGACTTTATATATTTATTACGTCTATGAAAAAAATGCAAAGTTTTTTGTTCGCTCATAACAGATTTAGATATATAGAGGCACATCAGGAACAAAATTTGTGTCATGTGCAGTGCTCTGCGGGAGGAGACACATTAAAATGCAAGCGTATTTATTTGTGGGACATATGCATTTTCAACATTGTTCCATGTCTTTACCCTCATTAAACATGAGTAATTATAGCACAGGATGAAGTCACAAACAATTTGTCTATGAGATACTTCATCTTCAAATTCAATTAGCATTACCCAAAGCCTTTGAGCTTGTTTCCACACTTGCCTCGTTGCATTATGCATGACGATTAGCTGTTTGTATAAATTAAATGTGAAAGCATCACATGCTGCACTCTAACGCCAAACTTGCAGAGGATTTGAGATTAAGAATTATTAGAAAGAGTTAGAATGAGCCACAATAAAGCTGACGGAAGAAAATAACCTATGCAGAACACGCTGCTAACTCTGGAACAAAGGACGACATGCTGTGGCTACGTATCGCTGTCAGGAAAAAGACGCTTAACCCAAATGTAATGTATTTTAGAAAAATACGTATATTAATTCTTCTTCATAAAAAGGATTCGTATGAATTTGCAGATTTAAATCTTCAAATTTTTAAAAATAAAAAATTTTGCATTCATTTGCACGATCATTATTATAAAGAAGAACTCAACCATCGCAGCACGACAGTTTTTATTGACAAGTCTGTTGCTCTTTTCATTAATCAATTACTATCTCAATCCACTGAATGATGAGTCAAAACAATACAGATGAAAAGGTGCTCATTTTTCAGACCAACAAACCAAACCATCAAACATGCTCAATTTAAGATGATACAAAACTGAGAAAACAAAAAAATGACTTTACTTGAGAAACTACAACAAGCAAATATTGCAGTTTTTAATGTTTAATTAAATATCAATAACAGCACTGACCAATTTTTTTGTTGTCTAATGAATTAATCAACATATTTTTCAGCTCTAAACATTGTTTGAACATGCAGATAGAAAGGATAAGGAAAAAAATGAGATAAGAGGATATAAAACGTCTTATTAAGGAGCCTCCAGAAGGGCTTCAGTGCTCCTTGTCAGAGAGTCTAAAAGTCTGTGGCACTCTGCTGGAGGGCTGAACTCCAAACACTATTCCCTCAAGTCGTATTTGTGTTTTGATGATGGTGCTGGAGAGAGCTATTACACCAAATTCTCCCAAAAGTGCTCACTTGGGTTTAAGCATTATGACAGCAAAAGACATATGATTCACAGCATTTTCATACTAATGAAACCATCGTGTGACAGCTCATGTAAGCATCTGCATTTGCGTGTCTCCTCTAATTTATTCAGTTTTTTTTTGTTTTTTGTTTTTTTTTCAATTGGTTGGTCATTCATCTTTATGCGTACATGGCACAATGTTGCCACACAGAGCATAAACAGTACCAACATATTGTGCTGTGACCGTACCTTCTGACATGCATATAAATAAGCTACATAAAACAACCTCGCAGATAGAGGTATACTCAGCTGTTATGTAAGCTGCTGGTGGCCAGCTTGGCTTTTTTTTTTTTTTCTTCCTGCTTGGCCAGAGTGCTCCAGATTGGACTGAGAATCATTTCGGATCAGTTTATTGTCACACACATTAAAAAGTCCAGCAATGCCTTCCAATGCAATTAAATGCTTTTGCTCTGGCAACACCCCACTGGACCGCTTACAACCCAACCAACTGTGTATAAATAAATGAGAGTGAAACTGTGCATAACAAAAGTAAAAACACTGTGTAATATACACATACTGTATGACAACACTTTTATAGCAATAAAATGTGCATTTAAAAGAATTCAGACATGTTGGTGCCTCATATCCCTTTTACATTAAAATCATGATTAAAATCAGGGATTTCAGAGAGGCCCAATTCATCTACTGTAACGTTGCGAAGACACAACACGATCCACTAATTTTATCCATGAATAATCAGTAAAGAGTATCTCATTCATGACCCTGTGGGCTGACTGTTGATGAGTCTCACCGCCTGTGGATAAAAACTCTCCTAAAGCAGGTGGTGTGAGACTTGATAGTGCGCTAACAACCCTCAGATGGTAACAATGTAGTAAACAGATGATGGCTTCAATGAGTATTATCTTTGCCCATAGCACTGTATGCTGTATAGTTATGAAGTTAGAGGTAATTTTACTACGTACAGTACTTCTCATTGTCAAAAAACAGGGCTACCATTTTTCTGAGCCACTTTCACTGTTTTACAGATAAGATGCCTCATGGCAATATTAAATCCTAATGCTCTAATGAAACAAACCATCACTCTAAGTGGCACACCACTTTTTCAAAACATCCAAGGAAGAGCAGCATTTGTTGTTTTTGTTCCCTGTGTGCAGAGGTAATAAATCTTAGAAAAATTAAAGCTGTTATTAGTATCAACAGAAGCACAAAAGAAAGAGAGTGAGGTGAAGACAAAATAAAGTTGCTTAAAATCAATAAGAGTTTCAGTTTTGAGAGGCAGGCTATTTTCTTCACACCACAGGTGCAGCTCCCACACCTCAATCCTATAGCCTTCTTGTTGTTTTCATGGATCAAACAAATCACTGTGGGTTGCTAGGATGTTGGCCACACAGTCAGTGTCAGGCTGTTTCTCCATGCTGTTTTATCCTACCTTCCTCTCTATGTCTTTTTGTAGCTTCTTCATCCACTGCAGCAAGCAGTGCACTACAGTAGCCACAGCTGATTGGTGGAACATTTAAAATAGTCTTTTGCATTTATTAAAAGACCTAAAGTCTCCCCCTGAGTGAAGGATTGCCTTGCCTCTCTTGCAAGGAGCATCAGAGAGATCAGTCCAGTTTTTTTTTTTTTTTTTGCTGCCATTCTTTCCGGGCTTCTTCTTGTAGCAGTGCACCAGTTTCATCTCATCACCCTGCATAGTGATCATTTTGTCCACCTCCACTACAGCACTTCAGGACCAAAAAAAAAAAAAAAAAAAAAAAGACACACACCACCATGGTGCTTAAATACTTTGCATTCAGAGTTTCAGCGCTGGTGTTACAGCACTTTCAGAAATCCCTCAATTAGGCCCATTAACCTATTGAACCTAAAGCTGTCTTTCACTCCCGTTATTTCGAGGCTAATTACATAGTCAATATGTTTTAGCCAGGCATGCCATATATTGTGATTTTCACGACAGCTTAAGGTACTCCGAAATGACATGTTTTGGCACCTCAGCGGTATTATTCATGCTCCTGATCTATAAAAACTATAAAGACGAAAAACACCAGCCTCTGTGCAGGATGTCATGTACTGCACAATAGTTATTGATATACAGCAGATGAGATGCTCCAGTCTTTAAATGCACAATGAAGTTTGCTGCTTCTCTGACAGGTGTCAAGGTTGATAAACAGGGCAGTGGTGTAATTTGAATTAATACAGTGCCAGGCCATGCAGAATATTCTATCACCACTTTCTTAAACACACCTCCCCACCCAGCCATTTTAAGCTCTTTAGGGCATAAATGTTTGTAAACAGATATTTTGCTTTAATTTGCTTATTCATGTCTATGAAAGTTGCTTATTTGGTGCATACACTCAAAAAATAGGGGTTTAAACTAGAAAGACTCATTTGGGCAGATGTAAACAGTGTGCAGACCAGGACTGAAACTCTTAAGTAGAAGTAGTCACGATCCACTCACAAGCAGAATCTGGATTGATGTGACTGTTTTGGGAATGTAATGAGATTTTAATTAGATCCAGCAACAATGTGATCTTCACAAGTTGGAGCTCAGTAAGAGTAAGTTAAATACTGGTACAAGGATAAGCAAAATCAGTGAAACAGTTGCCAGCAGCTAGCGTGAGAATGGAGTGAGGTCTGACCTGGACCACCAACAGAGTGTGCTGTCTTCTTGATGTTTGTGCAGAAGGCTAAATCATACAGCTTTTCACAAACAACAAAAACAAGGAGCTTCCTCCAGTGGATAAAGGAGAGGGGCTCTGCCGCGGAGCAGTGCATTGTAAAATAATAAAAAAAACAAAATAAAAAACTCCCTTACTGATTTATGCATCAGATCTCAGAACACAGGACCTTCTTCCTGTGTTTACTTTCTCTCCCCTGCATCTAATCAATGAACAAAGTGAATGTTCTCACACGGCTTTAGAGATGTATTTCGGTTGCCTTGAATTTTCCTGTGTGAAAAGAGACTGAACAACTGAAAAAACTCAACAGGTTAACAACTCGTCCAAAGTTTCAGACTAGTGAAAAATAACAAGGGTTTGAGAATGCCTTTTGTGTTTTTTTCCTGAACCCCTAGCTTGATATCAATGAAGTTTACAATTATGTAAAGTTGTGCACATTAAAAATAACTTCCTGTAAATCAGAAAAGTGAACAAATATTGGATCGTAATTCATCTTGTTTTCCATTTAAGTTATCCTGTTATTTTTTAGGACACGTCTTTATATTAAAAAAAAAGGCTTTTGTGGGTTGGAGTAGATTTTTTGTTGCAGTTCCACACTTGGCTTCTGGAACAAATTGGCAGAAAGACTGACTCGCTGTGTCTTCCTCTCTTTCTTTGTAATATTTTTTTGGCGTTCTGTCTTTATTAGAATTTTATTTTTTTTTACAGAGGAGATAGAGACAGGAAACGTGGGGAGAGAGAAGAGTTGATGCTATGCAACAGAGGTCTGTGGCAAAAATCAGAGTCAGAGTGTTTTGATCATATGTAACACTTCTTTGACACACTGAATTTACATGTGACTCAGAGGGACACATAATAGTCACACGAATCAAGGTGTGAAATGGTGTGAACCTGCCTGGAAGGGGATGGAAGTTTGACCTACTTCCACTGCGGTCCAGATCGCTTCTCAAGCTTCCTTACTTTTGCAAAGCCTCCCAACTGCTTCTCCACCTGGGTGGCAGTGACAAGAGTGGCACAGGCTTGAGGTAAGGGTCTTTGAAAGCTCAAGGCGGGGGACAGCGCTGTGGCATTGACCCCCGGTGCGATGGACATGATGGGCTTGATAATCCGGCTCACTACGAGCGCCAATTCTTTTCCCTCTCCTTTCTTTGTATTCGCTGCTGCAGTGTGCTGTCAATCTTCCCTCACTGGCTGCTCTGTCTGTGCTTCAGCCTCTTCTTCAGGTATTGTATTTTTGGACAGGAGTAGCCTTGTTGCTGTCTGTTTTCCTGAAAGTTCAATTTTTCTTCTCTTGTCCTATGTGACGCAGAGGTTGTGGTGCTTGGAAAACAGTGAACTTTAACAGGAAAACAGAAGTTTAACAGCAGATAGAGGAATAACAAAACAGAATTCTGTAAGGTCAGGACCCACTGTCAGCCATGGACCCCTTTTTTCGTAGGTTGCCAATTGAAAGAGGCACATTTCTTCTTTTCTTTTTTTGGCTACACTGGTTTGTTAAGCACAAATGCCTTGTGCTTAACTTTCAAAAGACCATTTGTACAAACATATTGTTTTGACCTTACCCAGATATTGTAATTATTGCTTTCATACCTTTTATTCCTCGAATAGTAAACTTTATTTGCATCTTTTAATTTTTTGGTTTTTTTGCACAAAAATAGATTTATTTTCATGAGTTTGGGTCAAGGAAAACAAAAAAATTACCCCTAAGGGTCCTGAGAAGAAAGGTCTGGGAACTCATGATGTAGAGTAATACTGACATGCTAGAGCAAAGTAAAAAAATGAGATTTCTTTTGTTTTTTACTTCTTAAGCCATTTGCCATTAATGTTTCCTCAAGACTGAAGTCCATATATTTAATTTTGATATTAATAAATTACTATTATTTATTAATATGAATGATTTTTATTATTTATTACCAATTATACGAATTAATATTTTTTGTATTCAAAACCACCACTACAGCTTCAAGATAAGCTAATGAAATAATCATTACATCAAAGCTTAACATTACATATGAGAAACCAGCATCATAAACATTAGCCAGTTTACTACATTTTCACCTGCAGAATGTGCAGTATGTAACTGTTTTCTTTTTTAGATATTGGTTTAAACAGTGTGGCCAGATGTGGCCAGGTGTTGTCAATGGAAACTGCCTATTCTGGCTTAATTTTATGTACTCGTTTCCATTATTTTTTGTACATTAGCACACTCCTCTGACAATAAACGCCTATCATTTGCTCTGAGTGCCAGGTGTTAACTTATAGCATGCGCGTACACTGTACACAATATATACTTTAATTAGATCTCTATCTATCTTACACATGGTGTGTATCATTAAGACAGAATGCTTGAAACAGCAAAATGCCACTGTCATTGTTTGAGTTTTACTCTTTAACTGTAATCTCTAAAATGGCATGTGCCAACTTCCTTTTACAGCCTCTTTGTCCTTCAGCCTATGTGTGTTTAGTCACATACACTTGTGGTGTCCAATCAATATCCATAGAGGGCAAAGAGTGTGAGGGCTTTTCTTCCAGCCAATCAGCAATGCACATGATGTCAATGACTGAAGAACTTTCACTAATGAAGCTTTATGCACCCTTTGCATTTCACCTTGCTGAAGCATTTCACGTATCTGATGACCATGGAGGAGATGAAGTAAACAACTTGTTGTACTGATTGATCCTGTACAATGATAATTTGAGCAATTCAGCTTGTGAAAGCTTTTACATATTTGTGGCATTTTTATGCTTGTCTTTCCCCACATTTTCACAGTGAAAGACGTGTTTTATAGATTATAACTCAAACAGCAGGAGCCCCTCCTTTATTTGCTCTGATTCCCTGTGTCTGCGTGCATCAAACCCTTGAGTGTGATCATAGAGTCTGGTGTATTCCCCTGTAGCGAAGACTTTGTAAAGCACATAACTCTGCATTTACAATATTCCTGCTGGGTCGTGACCAAGGCAGGGGGATCATCAATCTTTTTTTTTTTTTTTTTTTTTTTTACCAGTTATCTCGCTTAAGATCGGAAGAGCAAACGTCTGAAAAACAGAAACACCGGCTAATAGCGTTTTCCGGAGTGTGGTGTGAAAGTGG
>JAQMCX010000025.1:6629312-6676448 GCA_029814765.1 Acanthurus leucopareius
ATAGATAGATAGATAGATAGATAGATAGATAGATAGATAGATAGATAGATAGATAGATAGATGTACTTTATTGATCCAATTTGGGAAATTCCACAATATATAAAAATAAATAAATAAATAAATAAATAAATATCTCAACAGCCACTGTATGAAGGCACAAAATTTGACCCATGAGTTCATGGTCTCAGGTTGATGGATTTTGCCGACTTTTGTCTAGTCCTAATATTGATTCAATTGTCTTGAAAAAAAAACATCAACCCACCCCCACCCCCCCATAAAAGCTATTCATATACCCATCAGCCTCAGCTCTGGGCTGCTTTGCATTTAATACTAATGGACAAACCATGGTGAAAGTACCTGCTTGACATCAGTATGTTTACACTGTTACTGTACACATTTTAGCTTGCCAACATCAACATTTAGTCTTAATGACTCAACAAACAGCCATTTTTTAAATGATATGGACCAAAAAATGAGAGTTACTAAAATCAGTCATTTGTACAGCAGCCGCAGGTTTTCTAAGCAAATGCTGTGGGTGTTTGGCTTTTAAAATATTATATATTATACTCATTCCCCTATGATTGTTTAATATTTTCACATTTTTAAAAAAGTAAAAAAGAAATCCTAATTTGAGACTGGTAATTTCCTAGTGACACCTTCTTCATTTCATAGACAAACTTACTGTTTCTCTGAAGACTCTCTGAAGAGTTACCCCCAGTAGTACGGCCAATACCCTCCTGTCATTTCCAGGGAATGGTTGACCTGGAAGCAGAGCAGTTTGAAGGTTGGTCCAAGAAGTAGAGAGAATCTGATGGAAAATAATCCAATTCTGTAGAACAGGTGCACTATGAATTAAAAAAAAATTAGCTCCTTGCCAGGGCTTGGCAACAGACTTGGCCTCTTCCACTGGTAAGAAACAGATGAGCACATTAATATTATGTTAACTTTTGCACACCAATGGAAAACTTAGATGCACCAGATGTGGCCTGCGAGTGGATGATAAGGTATTGATGCTTTAAATGCATCAGGACTCTATAATATATATGTGTACCCATGGTATGTACACAAAATCACAGTGTAATAGGTCTGAGAAAATTTAATGAATTTGCAGAATATTGAAAAAGCAGTCAGGCGTGAAGCACTGAGACAAAGCCATAACTCAGTGTCAATGACAGTGCAAGTGACAATGAAATATTTAATACCATTTAATGTTGAATAGTGTCCTGTGAGGGTTGGAAGATGATGAGACTTCAAATGCAGCTCTCACCGTATTCCCGGCGCAGGACAGAAGAAGTGTATGAAAGGACGGGAACATAAACACTGCATGTTTCCAAGGATGGCTCAGTATATGAGAAAACAACTCTAATCTTAGATGTAAGTGTTAGAGGCTGTCAAGAAAGGGACAAAACTGGCACAGGCGGATGTGTGGATGTGCATATCCTCTTCCGTTTGATGCTAGATATAGAACTGTCTAGCTGCTGAGAAGTAGTGGCTGTAATGGATTTATGGATATTATATAATCTGCAGTGAAATATGTCAGGAGAATTCAATGTTAACAGTAGGTTAAAACATGATCATTAAACTAATGGACTAGGGTTGCTATGTGGAAAGGGAAAAACTGACCTTATAAATGGAAAAAAAAACTCCTAGTTAAAGGGAATAAAACATGTTTGAGATATTTGCATTTTTTTTTCAACATCAAATTAATAAATTTTTTTGAAGGTGATGGTAGGTCAGTGTGTCAAGTGAGTCTGAGGGATGCTATTAGTACTGAAACCAGAAAGAATGTGCAAAATATTTAAAGTGTGGTTAATTCTTTCTTTTAAGCAGCGGATTTCATAAAACAAGCTGTGAAAAAACCCACTGTACACTTTATATGCCTAAACATCCTTCCTCAGAAACATAATCCTAACTAGGAGCTAATTGTTGATTGCTGGCAACACAATTCAAAATGGTTGATACTTTGACACTGCCTTTCTATCTTTCAAGAAAAGAAACCAAACAATCGTTAGCTTATATGAGAGAAATTATGATATTATCTTGAAAATGGAAGCTGTGTATCTGTCAGCTTGTCTTGACACTTTTAATGGTTAAAAAAGATAAAAGAAAATTATGTATCTTTAAGTTTCAGTTTAGACTGGAAACCTGATCCAGCCACAAACCACCATAACCATGTAGAGTTAAGTATCCAAATGTAAAACATTAAGGTATTAATACCATTTTAACACCAATGACTTGTTGCTATTTTACGTGCTACAGTTAGATCAGGTTAAAATAGCCGTTTCCACCATGTAAAGTAGCTTAATCTTTATACAAACAGCATGAGCACTTGAGACTTTTGATCCCCTTTGTTTTGTTACTCAAGTTTAAAATACAGAAAAAAATGCAAGAAATAAAAACAGTGACTTTTTATTTCCAAAGAAGCTTATTGGATGACCTTGTAATACAAATCTTTTATTTAATCTGTTTCAAACTTTGGTCTCATTGACTCATTTGGATTAAAGTCAATAAAAGTAGCCAGTAACACTATTAGTCAGCAGCGAGTCTTGCTCTCAGACATTTTTTGATGAAAAGTCTGGCAAAAGGCAAACATTATTGCCATTAACTTTTTCCATCCCTTAGATGCAAAGTTAGAGCTGCTTCTTTTAGAACGCAGGTGTCGACCACCCGTGGAATATTCTGATTCTACCAACATTTGTGCAAGAAATAGCCTGATTTCAGTCAAAAACAAACTGATTTTGTTTGACCTGCCTCGATCGGTGGATTGACATGTGAGGAGAGTGAGAGTTTGACTTAAATGAACTGTGACATGCACGTCTGTGATGTTGGCCAGTTGCAAAATGTGTTTATGTGGTCGACCTTTGAGAAAACTGAGACCCACATAGCTGTGCTGTAGGACTCGAGACCTCCTGCAGCACTTCCACTCTCATAAGGACACGTGAAGGACTTTCTGGTGATCTCGCCCGCTTTAAGTCATGTCTTACAAACTTTACTTTAACATCTGGAGGTGGAAGCAGTTTTTAAATTTTAAGGATGAATGCACTTAGGGCAAAACATTGCTCTTTAGTACCACTTTAGAAAAGTAACTAGAGGAACGTGGTCCTTAAACAAACCAGAGAGGAATCAGATGATGATTTCACAAACCAGTGTTGTTTTTAAGTAACGCTGCGAGTTGAAACAGAACTTTTGTGAAGAAGTTAGTACGTCTGCGACACTTTTGCCCTGACTGAGCGCAGGATCTCACAGCTGTTTATTAAATAATGAAGCCGAAGTGCATTGTCTTGTTGTGCCTCTGGTAAATTGATGCTCTTAACCATTCACTTGGAACGAATCTGGTCCCTTGTTTGTTTCTCTCAGGCAGCATCAATGACAACATTCACATGTTGACAGGAATCCATCTGTAAGCCCACCACTTTATTTTATGTATGCATCTAATTCCCCGACACAGAATTATCATTCATACTCATACCTCTCTCCTAGTCCCACAAACATGGAAATGTCTTTTAAATCAGAGCCATTGCGATAATCAACTAGTGAATAGTAAATTACACTAAAAGTTATTGCGTTGCTAGAAGTTGGTCCGTGACATAATGTACATTGATGTCAATACTATGGAGGAAATAACCCAGACTACAAAATGCACTCTTGCTGTGATTGCCTCTTCATTAACTGGCTTCTCAATCTTGATTATAATTTCCTTAGCGCTAGATGGGCGTTCAGAATTTAGTGATTCAGTGTGCACGACTTGAGCATGAACCAGAATACTCCGCACGACGTGAATCCCATGAGATTGATTACTCTAATTAAGGAAGGAAATGTGGTTTTCCAAATGGCTTTTAAAAAATAACTCAAGCTTTTGAGCGGGCACATGAAATACTTTATTCAAGGGAAAATTAAACCAATTACCCCATCCATAATTCGATAAAAATACTACATTTTTGTACATAAAAGCTTATAAATATGTAATTTGTTTTGTTGCAATATCATTAAGGAATTGCTAGTTTTCCAAACAAAGGGAAAGAGTCTTAATGCTATGCAGGAATCGTGCGTTAGTATCTCAGCAGCAGCAGCAGAAAATGGGAGTTGGAACTGATGAATTTAAACATGGATTACTTTTTATCCTCCCTTTTGTCCTTTTTATTGGAAGAATGGCCAATTCACTCACATTAATAATTCTATCTTTCTTTGTCCTCTGGTGGACATGCTCACTTCAAGGCTAGGAGACTTCCTTTTAATGTCCTTCCAGGTATTTCTCTTCCCTTCTGCTGTTTTTTTTATTTATTTATTTGTTTGGTCCACAAAAATTGTAACATGTTAAAACTCACTCACCTGATGACTTGTCCCATATGATTCATAAAGGTTTAATGTCATAATGTTTGTAGCCCTTCTATATGTGCATACAGCACAAGCGCATTAACCCACACACTCAAAATAAAATAGATCATTCTTAAAGAAAAAAAATTGTTCTTGCTTACATTTGTGGGCAATAATGCGCATTATGCATTAGCTGTTGGCTGTCACCACATCTGCCTGCTATCTTGGCCAAAAAAGCAGGCAGCAACCCCTCAGGGGTCTTTTGTTCTATAGATGTTAGTCCCGTATAAACATTAGGCTTGCTAACCTGCATTTCAGAGGGTGCCGTCAGCTTTTAAGAGAGAAAACAAAGGCAAGAGGCTCTTGGCATGCAGGCAAAATATCTATATGGAAGCCACATAATGTAAGTAAGCACAAAGTGAAAGACAGAGAAAAACACAAACATCTGATGACACAAGCACTTGCATCTAAACAGAACGCATGCAAATTGTTAGCACTCACTGTGAGCTCGTTTCTTTTTGACAGAAACTAACAAGGGACAGAGGAACTCCTTGTAGCCTGGGGGGGCCGGTGGGCACAGCTTAACAAAGCGCATTACTTGGCCAAGGAAGACTGCCTCCTGCCAAAATAGCGACGCATTTCAAGGGACACCGCAGGAAGCAGTTTATGTTTTGATCTCTGTTTTTTTTTTTGTTCTCTGCTGTGTGCTAAAAAAGCCGCAGCTAACTCGGTGACTCACGTCATAATGAATCCATCAGTGTTGACCTGAATGTAAACTCAGTTTCAGCCGTTGACTGATTCAGTTTGCACCACCATCTCATAAATTTAGAAGCTCTCCTCAGACTGTGTGATTACTTCGGTCAGTCAGAGCTCTTCATAACTGTCATCGCTGCTTTTCGTTTTGAAGCCAGTTTTGATGTTTTCAAATAGATTCGTAGGTTACAGATGCAGCTGAGTAACTAAAACATCTTACAACAATGACTGCCCCTGCTGGTTTCCTCAAACTTTTGTTGCTTTTCAGATGTGTGAAGGAACTTGGGGAAACTAGATGCATTTACATATTTGTTTGAGAATTATTTATTAAAAATGGTAATTGGGAAGGCTTACCTGCCAGGTGAGATTAAAGCATTGAGCAAAAAAAAAAGCGAGACTGTGTTTGCTTTGATTTTAGGAAAGTTCAGAGGCTTTGAAAATCCATGCAAAGAGGCTTTTATGAAATACCCCACAGCGAGAGTGAGAGAGAAAGTACAGATTTTTATTTTTATTTTTATTTTCATTTTCATTTTCTACTTTTGTGTTTGTTTTTGGTTTTGTTTTTTTTCTTTTTTTTCAGTGAATATAGCCCAGAATGTATGCTGGGAATGGGCCATAGGATTTTTTGGGGGGGGCTTTCTACATATTTATGCACTGTATAGAAATATATTTCCATCTTTTTTGCACTGGTGCAGTCATTGCTATTGTGGTTGTTGGATATTGAACTGAGAATAGATGATAGATGACAGAATCAGATCTGTTTTTTGTGCAATATCTCTGCTGGCATGATAGTTTTTCATCAGCAAGAGCAGAATAAATGATCCGAGCAAACAAACAGTAACAATGGAGCAATGTTTCAAATGTAATAGCCTTGTACATTAAATACTCTCTAATCATTGATGTTTTTAAACCATCACAAATAAATTGTATTTAGAGCAGGAACACTGGCATAGCAGCCTTTACTATATAATATGGATACATTTTCTGTTGGAGTTGCTGCTTTATATTGTATGAAAAGCTTGTCCTTCAGTTCATTATATGCCTGCAGCCATCTGAAGGCAGCCGACAGATTGGTTGATAAATCTGCAGCTCCCAGTGTTAGAAGTGCAGCGCCAGAGTGCTGCGCTTTGCACACAGCCATCCACATTTTTTACCTCCATTAAATCATATCCAGACACTGTAGGATGCTTAAAATTAACACACGCACACCTCTACACCAGGGGTTGTAGCTTGAGACCAGACAGGGAAAATTTGGTGTCACCCCAGGACCCAAACTTAGAAAGATATATCATATACACTTTAATTTTATCTTTATTTATGAGCTACTGATTCAGAGCAAACAAATCATGAAGGACAGAGAGGATATTATAATTAAAAACAACCATTCTCACTTGTCACTGCCACATTAGTCACACACAGACACAGACACATGCACACAAAGAATTTCTGACGGTAGTCCAGCATGGGAACTGACACACATACACATTTAACAAACACAAAAGTAACTGCCGCATTACTGACTCATCCACTGGCAAAACAAGTCAAAATACACTTTGCTGTCTAATAAACATAACTAGCCAGCAACACACTTGTCACCAACTAACAGACACACAAAACACACAACTTAAATGCTGCAAAAACAAACACATGACTGACAGTTTTTCCTAATTATGTCTTTATATTGAAGGCGAACTTGGCATGGGACATTAACCCATATTGTGTCTTATTTAGTCCTTGTGGGTCAACCAAACTATTAACGATGAGCTGTCCTTTAAAAATGACCTTAAATATGAATTTGATGGAGGTCTGTTTACCAAAACATTTTTTAAAAAAAAAGAATGAGTGGGAGTATCTGAGCTCTATTCAAGATAAATTATAAGAAATGAGGGCAAAGAAAAATGTGAAGGATATTTATTCAAGGCTACCTTGTGTCTTCTTCGTCTCCAAGTACAGTCATATAACAAGTGCCACTATCGTGAGGTTCGTGATTTGCTGTGAACAGCCTTTAATGTAACCCATGTTTCTTACATAAAAATGGACACAAAAAGTAAAAGATCTCAACTGTCAAGGATCAGGTCCTACCTATGGAATCTCCCTGTCACCTGTACCTGCACCTATGGCAACAAAGTTAACATTTTAGCATCTTTCACTGGTCAAAATCCTGTTTCTTCGCTGCCTGTTTTCTCAGGGATATTTTAATATTTGCTAGAAATTGGTAAGAAAAATTGTAAGTTTGGTGCTACTTGCTGCAAAAAAATAACATTTCCAAAATTAACAGCTTTTGCTTAAATTCAGTTCATGGATTTGCAAATTATTTATTTATTTATTTTTAATTTTCAGATGTGGGAAATAAAAAAATCCCACAACTAAACCATTTGGCATCTGCTTTCCTCAGTCGACGAGTGTGTGTGGTAAATGAAACCACAGATGCATTTTCCTCTCCATCCTGTTACACGCTCACTGCCAAAAGAGTGGGTGGCTAATAGGTGTTAATCAGTGGTCATTGTTGCGGACTGGAAATACCTATCATGTTATGTTTGTGAAAGCAGTAACATAAAAATAGCAGTGCAGGGAAAGCTGCCATGTGGTCAGATTATTTCACTGCACAGTTTCTAAAAGAAGACAGATGCTAAAATGTTGATCTTTGGAGGGGGGGGGGGGGGGGGGGTTGGAGACATTTTAACAGTTTTTCTGACACATTCAGTTATCCTTCTGCTAAAAACTGAATTCAGAGACAGAATCAGAGTTGAAGCTGCTTTTTTTTCACCTCAGCTTGACTTGGTCACCTTTCATAGTTCATGAAAATGGCTATGGATTTTTTCCTTTTCATCTCTTCACAAACATTGGATTTTCTTGGTCAGTGGCATGACCTCGTCTCCTCTGTGAGTGAACAGACTGCTGGATCTGAAAGGTGTTTTAATAGAAGAATTATTTCAGCTACTTTCCCTGGGTGACCCTGTGTGCTTTACCTACACTTGGAGATGTCAACAGTCTGACTGTGCATAACTTTCATAAATGCTCAACGAGCACTGATGTAGATTATTCCAATTGATACAGGGGCACAGGTGGGTGGAGGGGAGGAGGGCGGTGGTCATGACCCACTTTAGAAAATGTGTTTTTGCCTCCCTATTCCTCCTTCCAACAAAATTCTGAAAGTTGAGGGATATTCTTACTTGTCAAACATCTACAACATGACTCATACATGTAACCATGCCTCAAAAGTAATCGTTGTAATCTGCCATAAACAGTCAATAACTATGGAGATAGCCGGGGGGGGGTCCAATATAGTAACATTAATTCTTAAAAATTCTCAAAATCAAGTAAGTTTCGAGTTGTGATTGCAGCTTATGAGCAACTGGGAAATCTTTATTTTCCCTTTCAAAATGATATGTGTAGTTTGACAGCTTTTCTTAAAGTTATAACATCTGTTATTGAGCTAATGACTCACTGCTGAGCAGCTTACACTGTTAACATAGAGTGCAAGTCTACTCAAGGCTACAGAGTAAATTGCATTGCATGTCAACATATACAGTCAAGAAATGACATCAAAGCCTTGAGACTACATGTCAAAACACAAATCAATTTGATTTTTATAGACAACACTTGGCAGCTTAGCAACTAATTTTCAGCTATAAATATACAACAACCATCCTTAATGTAGCCTTTCTAGAATTTACTTGAAAAATGTGATACTCAGACAATTTAAACAAAAATGACAGGAAGTAAATAATGAGAAAATGACAGAAAATAAATATAAAGAGAAATTAAACCTTGTACAGACGTAGCATAATATTTTTGGAAAAAATTCAATAAGCACAAGTTTAAAAGCAGCAGAGACACAACAGACTGCAGTTTTTACACACTATGTATGTATTGCACACACACACACACACACGCAAACACACGCACACACAAACAAGTTGCCAAGCAACACAGTAGTTGTTGACATTCTCCTCCGAAAGAGAGTTATTATGAGAGAACTTGTTATTGTTCTCACCTGTCTAAGCATCATTCTGAGTCTTGTGGCCTGCAAAGTCCTCAACAGTCTGCTCAGGTTAGACTCAGTGCATCATTTTACCAGTCCTCTCAGCCTCTCTGTCCCAGTATAACCAGTCCCCTCAGCCTCTCTGTCCCAGTATAACCAGTCCCCTCAGCCTCTCTGTCCCAGTATAACCAGTCCTCTCAGCCTCTCTGTCCCAGTACAACCAGTGCTCTTAGCCTCTCCGTCCCAGTACAACCAGTCCTCTCAGCCTCTCTGTCCCAGTACAACCAGTGCTCTCAGCCTCTCTGTCCCAGTACAACCAGTCCTCTCAGCCTCTCTGTCCCAGTACAACCAGTGCTCTTAGCCTCTCTGTCCCAGTACAACCAGTCCTCTCAGCCTCTCTGTCCCAGTACAACCAGGGCTCTCAGCCTCTCTGTCCCAGTACAACCAGTCCTCTCAGCCTCTCTTTCCCATCACAACAGGCGCTCTCAGCCTCTTTTTTCCCAATTCAACCAGTGCTCTCAGCCTCTCTGTCCCAGTTCAACCAGTCCTCTAAGCTGTTTTTAACACTGTTTTAGTCCAGAATGATGCTCCACAATAAAACAGATATTATAGTCCATAATGGTTTAGCATGTTAGTAAAACCGAGAATGCACCTGTTAATCTGGCAACACTGCAGGTGTAATTAATTTGATTGATTGAGGTCACTCAGTTTGCCCACCAGGTGTTGCATTACACTAGTCATTAATGAAGGTATATTTGACCTGTTTTTAACCATGCTGAGGTAAAATTAGGTCACCCTTCACCCATAACAAAGTCCCTAATGTTATTGCATTTTTAATCACCATTTTACTGTAAACTAACTGCAAACCAGTGACCACACCACCCACACAATCCTTGACACTGAGAGGCTGCAAGCGTGTGTTTTCCAGAGTGTCAGTCAAGTGCTGAGTGTCACCTCCCTGGAGGTCTTTGGAGCTCTGCTTCCTAAAGTCGCACAGACAGGGAGAGAGAGAGAGACAATTTGACAGACACACAGGGGCAGGCAGACAGAGAGACAGACGGGCAGACAGTTGAACAGCTTCTCCTTCGCTGCAGGTTTAGTGATTTGGCTTCTTTCTTGTTTTGTTCTAACGCAGTCTTATGACTTTTTAATGTGACTTTTTTTGTTTTTTTACTTTGTGACAGATGTGTCTTTAAATTTTTCAAGGCAACACTTGCAATAAGAAATTAAAACAATTTTTTTTTAAATTTTTTTGCATCCAGTTTTTATCTTTTTCTGTAAATACAAAAAAAAACAATTTTATTTTAGTCACATTAAGGCAATTGTGACATTCTGAGTGGCAGCTGAAATCAGGAAAAATGACATCTTTAACATATTTATGCTAATGTGGAGATTTTTCTTGAGTACAGCTTTTCGGGCTTGTTTGTAGATTTAAACCTTAAAGCCCAGGACTTTTGTTTCCCAGAATTATTTAACAAGGTCTCATTTTTTGAGCAATCAATTTTTCATTTTGGTTATTACCAAAATGTGTTTGCTCCTGTTTTCCCTCAGCTTCACTTAATAGAAAAGATAAAGATCAGTTCAGAAACTTAATAAAAGTCACATATATTTGGGGCATTTTATGCATTTGCAAAGAGTTTGAACAAAAGCGGAAATTCATATGATTTAATCTATTTTTTAATTAAAACAAATGTATTTCTCATTAATGTGATAGATGCCACATATATATTTTAAAAGGTTACCTCTCTAAAGAAAACACACAAAAGAGATTGGAAGAGTAAATCTTGCATACATTCATGATAACTCAGTAAGGATGACATTAAATGAGAAAAGTTCACCCACAGGAGAATAAATATTTGAAAGCAATAATAAAAGCCCTGAAAGCCTCACTGCATTAAATTATGTCATGTTGGTGCCTTAATTTTTCATTTCCCCTTACATTAATAAAGACTTTTCCACCATAAATAGAGTACTAATTTTTTGAAAAAATACTGTGCTGTATAGAATTCTACTCTATAAAATGCCCTTTGAAGTATTGAAAGTTTGTAGTTTGTACAATAAGAACAATTCAAAACCTTTTTCATACTTGATGTTCCAACTGTGAAATAATGGACATAAATGCCAATATGAGTGGTTAAATGAATGGACAAATCAAGGACGCACTGATATTATGTTTCTCTTATGTGTCTCTATTTGTCACAACTCCAGGAAACAGGAAACAGTCTTATCGTATGTTGTTTCGAAGTGTTTGACCTCAGGTGTGAATCAAATGAGTTTATAAGATCACACTTGACCCTTCTGTCCTCTTGGAGTGCTGCACTGCAAAAGTCTAACTGATACAGTGACTGTGACTTAATGATTTATGCCTCGACTATTGGCTCAGTATTGAGAAATTCTCCTTATTCTACATTTGCTTGTAACAGTTTTTGGGTTTTGATAACTGTTAACTTCTTTTTTTTTTCAGCCTTTGGAGTTCAGACCTGAACTTCATCCTCATGGCCTGAGGGGAAAAAAAACCTCTTTGCTGTTTTCCTCCTGCATGTCTCCTTTTATATTTTCGAAACAGAAAACTCAGAAATTGAAACAGTAACCCTTTACCATTGCATTTTACCAGTACTTACACCCTCTTGGGACAAACAACAGCAATGACAGATGGTGGCCTGTGACTGTGACATTCAGGCCAAAGGAAATGAGAAAAAAATGTAGAATCAAATAACAATAGAAGAATAACTCCCACAAAACAGACAGAAAGTCCTGTAAAATAAGTGACGTTGCCATCATTTGTAACTCTCCTTCAGACTGCACAGGAAGAGTTTTGTGATCTGACCCCCCCAGTGTTGCCTTCAGCCTCATCGATAGCATGCCCTCCTTTGTTCCTTGGAAACTTCCAAATCACCATTAAAAAAAGTAAAGATTTGTGATGTTAGAGTGCTGTGGGGGTTAAAGTTTGGTTAGGCTTAAGCAGAAAAACAACCTGATCAGAGTCAGGGAGGATGGTTTGTGTTGCATTTACAACTTCATTAAGGTTTTGGGGGGCCCTTTGTTACCATGGTTTCTTACCGTCTGTCGGAAATAGGAAATGAACTGCCTTCTTCTGTGTTGCAGCTCAATGTTTTGTTGCTCATAGTAACATTGGATGACTTGCTCCTCTGCTGTGGATTGTCCAGAGTCATGGTTGCATCTGCTTGTTATGTAAACATCGAGAGGCCATCTTGGTGCAAACACACAGGGCTGTAGTTGATAACTATTCATTTTGATTTTAAGAAGAGTTTTTCAATAACCCTGTCTTAATGTTGTTATTGTCTGTTTGTTTCTAACCAAACAGTATTCAGAGAAAATACTTGGAGAGAGAAAATAGGGAAAAGGTTGCTGTTTCTGTATGTAAACTGCCTAAACACTTCAATATCTGCTAAAATCAACATAACAACATAAAACAAACAGAAATCATTTCTGTAAAGAAATGTATATTATAGGCTAACCACCAAAGTATAATGGGCTTATATCTGCCTGCATTATGTACTGTGTATCACAGTTTGCTGTAAAAGAGCAGCCAGCAACTCCAGGACAATAGAAACACAATTTCCAACCCTGAGACTTGACAAATAAATGCATCCTGTCTCATATCTGTGCCATGCAGTGGAAACTCTTGTTCACTGATGCCTAAACAGGCTCGAGGTTTGCATCAGTGACTGTAGAGCACACTGTAACCAAGGTGATCATAGTTTTGAATTGAATTGAATTAGTTTTTACTTGATTTTAGTTTTAGCCTTTTGATTTGGCTCAAATTTAGTTTTGGTCTGTTTTCCGAGTGTATTTTCTAGTTTGTTTGTTGAGTTTCAGTTTTTTTTGCATACCAGCTGTTCTCACAAGCTGCTCCTATTCCTTTTTCTGCCCACCACATCTGGCATAACTTTTAATCCAAGGGCTTTCTCTCTTTTTTTGCTAGTTAGCTGCTTTTAATGTGGGTTGAGATAAAAATTTTGATAAAATAAAGCAGTTTGTTTAAGTTTGTTGCAGAAAGTTGTCTTGGGAGGCGGGAGGAAAAGAACAATAGTTGTAAGGTGGACAAGATCTAGATTAAAAGATCTTAGCAAACTAAATGGCCACCATACCTTTAACAAGATGAACAATTCAAAAAGACTCTGTTCAACTGTTGGTCGGATAAAAAATGGCAGCAGAGCATCAATGATAACATACTAACAATAATACATAAATAATAATAATAATAATAATAATAATAATAATAATAATAATAATAATAACAACAATACAAATGATAATAATAATAATAATAAGGTATAAATAATAATAAGGTATAAATAATACAGCAAGTCTTAAATCTTTCTGTTCTTGCTTGTCATTGTAAGTGAGGCTAATGCACTGTAACGCTGGCTGCCACCTGCCATAACAATGAAAAATTTAAAAATGAAAAAAGGTAATGGTGCTTTTGTATGGTTATGGCTACAAACTATATTTCCGCCGACATACACTTGTATTCTCAGTGTATCTGCCAAAAAAGAGAGAAACAAAACGCAGTAAAAAAAGATTCAAATGAATTTGACAAATAGTTTTTTTTTCTTTAAATGCCATGAAAACGGAACTAACAAGGCGTTTTTAGGCCATGATAATCATAAAGAAAATATCTGATATTGTGACAGCCCTTACTGAATGCAAATGCCTGAATTAGAAAACTGCAAAATGAAGAGATAATTACTCCAGTATTCATTGATACACACCTCACTTCTCTGCTGGTCCATTAATTTGACATTCATTTTTTATATAAAGTATCACAGGTTATTCGGGGGTGTTTGAGGACTTTGGATGTGACTGTTGACTCCACAAGGTCTGTCATTACATCCGTTAAACTACTGGCAATAAATGCCATGCAATGACGATGACAAATGTGTCACCTCTTAAAGTTAAATACTCTACGTGCTGACAGTACAAGGTGAACAATCACACGTTTCCCTGAACTGCTTATTGTTCATTTTCAGCCGGGACCTGGAACGTCAAATATCTCTCCAGCTCTTTTCACCTGAAGAATTTTTTAAAAAAAAAGAAAAAAGAAAAAAAGAAACATACAAAGTGGAGTCAGCAGATCCTGAAGTGGGTGACAGCGAGATAAGCCTGGGGCTTTGCTTTCACTGTCATTAGCAAAAACATGTACACTCATTCATGGACTAATGATATGCTGTGAGATCCATCTCTGCTCGTGCTTTCACCCCGACCGTGCTGAGCAGAAAATATTGGAATACATTCCACACTTTTACCTGAATGAATGGTTTGGTGTCAACACAAGTGTCCTGACTATCAGTAAAAGCCTGCATCTCAAGTCACATATGGTAACACTGTCATCAAATCTTTCTGAGTAAAGAAAGGGACTCCAGAGGGCATTTCAAAGACATCAATCTATTTCCACCGATAAAAGGCTGGGGCGGGGTTAGAGTCGAGCTCTGAATCCTCCCTAAGGGAAGCACACGAACAGCTCCTAGAGTGATTTCACTCCCACCCTTGCAAACTACACATTGTCATATGCAAATGAAACATGGATTACATAAATGTTGCTAAAATTGAAAGCATTTCCTATAGAAAAAAACAATTTTCGATATCGCTCCTCAACACAGTGCCTGACAGCTTGCAGTAATAAGCTGCAGGAGAATATGGGGAGCTGTTGTTTTAGCTCGTGCCTATCTGAGGGCATGCTAATTTAATTTTAATGCATCCATCTGTGCATTAATGGGAAATAATGATGTAAACAAAGGACAGACAAATAGGGTGTGGACAATCACTGACTTTATGACTGCATGTTTATGAAAATGTGTTTCTGGAAAGTGTAAGAATTAGTTTAAGAGAGTGCACAACAGGAATACAATAAAAGGAAATTATATATAAAAATGTATAACCCGAGGTAGGAAAGAAACAAAACAAAACAAAACCAAAATATTTTTTTCTCAACTCTAAAGATAGCAATTAGGAGCCCTGCTTTGTTATTCTGTTTGATCCAGTCTGCAGTAGGTACCACAGTTTACCAAGTTATTGACTGTTATAAATACAAACTGTGTTGCTTTGAGCAACAGAAGAAAACATTTTAAAGATAAACATGACAGCCCCACAGCGATTTTAAAGAAGCAAACAAGAAAGCACCAGAAAAGCCTAAACATTGCTCCAGCTCGCTGTTAACTTTTACAAGCAAAGATTTGGCTTGATAGATGATAGAAAACATAATGCTTTTTAGGCCAACTAATTAATAAATCATTTTAAGGTGGATATTAATTTTTTTTTTTCACATTTTAAATCATTGTAAATCGCCAAATTAGACATGCCTCTTACCTCCATGAGTTTTTTTATTAAATGCGTGAAATGTCAGGGATGCAGTTAAACAGATTCTTTAAAGAGGGACCACACTGCTGCACTGAGTGGAGAGTTTCTTGATGCTAATGGCTATTTACAAGTTGAAGGTCTTAGATTTTTTTGTATTTAACCAAATTTATAATCTTTTGCCAGCCCTCAGACAATCACTCTAAGTTGCCTACGCATAAAAAATAAGCATGGGCACAGGCCTACATTTATTATGCTGTAGATGCTATTTGGGAAGTAAGATTAAAAACAAACACATATCCAAACATTTTTCAGATATGTTAAATGTAAACTGTTTAAGGCCTCATTAAAAGACTTGATTGCATCTGTCACCTGAAAAACAAACAAGCAGTAAACAAATGTATTGATTCATGCTAAATGAAAAATGATAAAAGTGAGGGAACATAGTGATCTTACCTAGTTACCCTTATTGTCAATATATGAGTGGTAGGGAAATATTTTCATTAGTTTCTTAAGGCTAACTCAATGTGAGTAATTCCTTATGTCTACCTTTCTGTTTTAGCTGCCAGTCTGACATAGCAAATCACTGAATTAGCCTAACTGCCAAATCACATGCACACACACGTACACACACATGCACGCACACAAACAAGCACACACACACACACACACACACACACACACAAGCATACACTTTGACACAAGCATACACTTTGACACTAATGCTACAAAAGTCTGATATAAAACTTGTCAGAGTACCCAGACGTAAGGACTAGCAAATCTCTCAAAACTTACTGTGTCAGACACAAATGGGGAGCTGATAAATAAACAAACTGTAATGATGAACCACTTGAACTATTAATATGAGGATTGCGTCCTTGTCACTTAGCATACATGAGAAAGCTTTGGCTCTTCCTGCAACCAGATGTTGCTCCAGCCTGTCACGCATCCACAACAAATGGCAGTGCCAGTTCTATCAGAGATTTTGGATAAGGGAGGCAGGATTTGCAGTGGAGAACTGTTAGCTCTTTGTGCACCAAATCCATTTGATTAGACACTAACCGACAACAGGTGGTTTATGGCGGTTAAACATATTGCCAGGGACAATTCAGTAGTCATTGGATATTAGTCTCTGCCATCCCTATCATAGTCTACACCTACTCTTTTTTAAAAATGCATTTGCACTAAAAATGTAAAATTATAGTAATGTGGAAAAATAGCCTGTGGAAATTTGACTGACAGAGAAAAACAGACACACAGAACCCTGAATTAATAATTTAACTTCCATTTAAAGACCTAATTTTACAGAGCAGCACACTTTTACCCTGTCATGAACATTACCCAATTACAGTACACTGATTTGCAGAGCAGGGCAATAAAGGGAGATGGGTACTGTGTGCAGGCTAGAGTTTTATTTACAAAGGACCATAAACAAACATGACTGTACCTACCATCATCGTTCAAATCTCCTATATCAACTTCTTGCCCTCTAAGCACCATTGTTGCCAACTTAGCAAGTTTTTCACCAGATTTAGTGACTTTACTGACTCCTTTTAGTGACTAAACATTACATGAGCCAAGAGCCAAGAAACAAATCTTTTTTTCTATATTTTTTCTTTTTTTTTTGGCATCAGCTATTTTCCTGCCCTTTCTCGCATACCTCCAGCTAGTATAACACTGCTGGCTTACATTACGTGTTTGCTATGTGAATTCTGAAGAGCAGCCAGATTGGATTGACCAATCAGCAGCGTGACTGAAACATTAATCAGTTGCTCCTGCAAAAAACAGCAGGGGAGAAACACATTGTCAAAGCCCCTAATCAACCATCAATAATACTTAAGGCTAAAAGTCACAGGGGCCTTTTGTTTTTTACAATACTTATAAAATTACTATGAATCTTAATGCAAATGGTTGATAATGACATAAAAAATATCAAATATGATAATCAGATCATATCAAGCTGTTTTCTTTGTTCACATTTCATTTGAAGGTGACTTTGAAATCCAGCTGTGTCTTTACGCAGCATGGTTAAGTCATGGCAATGATGAATATTTTAGTTTCTAGGTTACTTGCTATCACTAATGTAACAGTATATATTTTATACAGTATAAATTAATAAATGAATACTTTAAAACCTATATTTATATACCTCTCTCTATATAAAAACAAACAGTGCATTTGATTGTATTGAATTCAGTTTTGCATGCTATTAATCTTCCCAACCTACTGAGAAACTAGTAAAAACACGGCACTAATTTACTGTATTTGTAGTTTTTACATGTTGAGTAAACCATGATCCTCTCTGTGCCGCATCACTGCAATGAAAGAGCTGCACTCGCACATGAAACCTTATCAGAACTGTCTTAGGATGATGTGATCCTCTGTTGAGCTCTGGAAATCCTTTTATCGCTTGCCCCTTCGCAGATGGGTCAGTGCTGTAAGAACCGAGAGGAATTCAGTGATTTGAAGGACAGTACCGCTTCCCTGTTTCCTGTTAACACAGTAAATAAATTAAATGTGTTTCAGGTCGTACTTGGTGACTTTCAGAGGGTGGAGCCTTGAGCAAATCTGAACTCATTTGCATTAATAAAGTGAAGGTATACACACATTGTACAGTTCAAAGGCATTGGAACATATTACAATTACAGACTGTCCTCACCAGAACATGACAGCTGGACTGTTCATACGTGCAGAGTAGTTTATACCATGTATAGTTCGTATGTAGGTCATGTCTATGTCTGACTGAAGCAAATTTTATTTGACCTTTAGAGACAAACAGTTTGTCAAACTTGTAAGCAAACAGTTCAGCACTGCATGCAGTAGTTAAATAGCAACATCTTTACCACCGGATGAACAAAACTCTCCTTTAAGCTCAGTTTTGGTCTCCTCCAACGCAAGGTGGAAACTTATGCTGCGGCTGCCCAATGCCCCACAATTTTACCAGCTAGCTGCTTAATTATTGATTATTAGAGCTTTGTCTCTTACCTGGCTAATTCAAGGCAGTGTATTTATATAATATACTGTATATGTTGATAAATACTGCTTATCATTGAGAAGCTGCAAATTTGCACAGTTTGCTGTAATGTTTCATAAACTTTATCTTCATCAGTAGGTAGATAATGTCCTAATACTTATTTTCAGGTGAACTCTTTTTTTTAAAAATAGACATGGTGAATCCAAAAAAAGTGTTTTTATATCGGTTGTATGGTTTTCAAGGGGATTTATGAAAGCACTTAGGCTTATAAATCTAAAGAGCATTCAACATACTTACCATATAAGAATACGCATACAAAACTTTTGTATTCTTTGAGTGTGCTGTCAAAGGGCTTTGTACTTGACAAACAAAGAAGCACTCAGAAGTGCAAAAAGAAAAAAAACTCTTAAGTTGAGTTGGCAGTGACATTTCAAGGTCGCTGTGTTACTCCCATTGGAACAAGTCTCATAGGCTACGGTGTTCCATTCGTTATGAAACAGAGAGCATCAATTCCTTCTGAAAAATAGCATGCTGTGACAATTAGTGTGATGTAATGGGCACTAAAAATTATGGGAGGGCTATATGGTATTGTCTTGGGACATAGTATAGTCATGTATACAAAACAGACTTAACATAGTGTATTTTATCAACCCACAAGCATTAGGTATAATTTCATTTATCTCTATCACAACACACTTGTAGCCAGAGGTAGCAGAGCCCTTATTAACAAATGGGGGTTGAGTGTCTTGCTCCAGGACACTTTAACAAGGATATTTACAGATTAATTGTTGCGTAAATCAAACCTGTGACTTGCCAGGAAACAACTCTTTGCCACCAACTGTCATGGCTACAAGGTAGATTAGGTCTTAAGATATCACTCTTATTACTGCTCCCCTCCAACATACTTAACATTATTGACCCGTACAGTGAGGCTCATTTTCATTCATCTTGCACTGATTGGTTGTGATGAACACTCTGCTAAAGCAGCCTGCTGGAAGATGTGTTTATGCTGCTGCATTCTGCATGACTCATGATGCAAACAGAAATCTTCAGTTGCGAAACACGTTTAATGTCACTGATGAACGCCAGAACGGTAAAACTTTTAGATTTCAAAGCTGTTTATTATTTTTATCTGATTGTGCCTAAGAATTTACATAAATATAAACTGTAAAATTATCATTTTTATTTCCAAGGGCCAGTTTCATTTCAATATCACCAGGCAAAATTTGACATACCATCAGTTAGAGACAGACATTTTTTGCTACTGTTAGCTAGCTAACGTTAGCTTGGATATAGTGGATCAGTTTTTTTCAATGAAATAGGGATGCAGAGAACACCCTCCAAAAGCCCCAAAGCCTGTGTTGAGGAAATGTCATCCTGCATACATTACAGGTGCCATATGTTAGATTTTAGCACCACTTTCAGTACAACTCCTATAAAGAGTTCAAATTATTACTGTGCACTAAATAGAGGGTTGATGTCAAACTTTAACCATGCTATAGAAATGGAAGAGTGTATAGCAGCATACTAAATGAAAAGTGTTTTAAGACCGGCAGTTGAACTCAGGCTGAATGGATGAAAACCAGCCAAAGCATATAAGACCTGTGCATTACACACACCGTACTTTATACTGTGACCCATCAGCTAAGATTGGGTCAGATGATTTGAAGGGGATTTGATCACACCTTTTAGCCACACTCCAACAAAGTCTTGAGAATTTGAGTGAGAAGTTTTATTGTAATTTATTCTAAAATGTTACATTGCATATTGCATCTCTAAAAGCAGATTCAAAATAGTAAGCAGAGAAGCCAATAGTGCAGTGTGTTTATTGTGCTGAAATCCAGTCAAAATAAGGTTTAGGGTTTTTTTCCCCCCTTATTTTGTTATGTTATGGGTTTTTTTTTTCAATTATTATGGAAAGTTGTCCTTTAAGAAATCTGAACAATCAAAATTGTGCCCAAAGTTTCTAAAGGTTGAGAACTTGCAGAACAACACTGTCGAGTCATATATAGAGTACAAGTAGTGAAAGAAATAACATCAGGGACCAAGCCTGGAAAGCAAAAAAATCACTTTCCACAAAAGGAGACAAAATACCATTTTCTCTTTTTTTTATTGTTGTGAGCCTCCATCTCCAGGGTATATACAGTATTAGTAGTACCAAGGAAGAAGAACATGGCAGAAAAACGACTTATATAACATTACTGCACTATGACAGCAGATTTGTTATGGAAACTCTCTGTAAAACATTTATTGTCAAACCTCTGCTGTTTAAACAATTTAATCTTTTGTAAATAATCACTTTAAACTATGTTTGGCATAAAGCAATTATCAAATATAATTCTAAAACATAACAGTATTTAGAATTTTATTTTATTAAAAGAAACAGCACTATAAAATGACTCTATTCCTCCAATTTTAAAGGACTCCTTCTCAAGGTATTTTTAAATTAGGACAAATCAGGATGTTTTATGGGTAATGCAAAGGCAAATATACCTACTGTTATCTTCTGCTGAAAGCTCTTCTCGCTAAGATTTCCTTGGACTGCAATGTGCTTGGTCTGCATTTTTCTTGATTTAGGCCCAGCTTATCTTAAGCTTATAGAGATGTCAGCAAAACCCTCTTTTAATAGCGTAAGGCTCTTAATTCATTACCAAATGTAAACTTTGCTGCAGAGGAGAGTAGGATGGGCTGAGGGTAAATTAGAGGGTGTATTCTACTCAACTAATTACTCTGTAAATTCAAGCCCCCCTTGGGAGGCGACAAAAAATCAAAACACTCAGACATTTCTGCCCGCATTTATTAAATCTATCCACCCAAAGGGTGTAATTTCCCTTCTTTTAAATGTCATTTAATACATCCTTTTTTTTAAGAACTGAAAGGCATTTCTTTTATTTTTGCTTGTATCTAATTTCTGCTGTTGACAAGAACCAGAAAAGAAAAGATGTTATAATAATAATCAGCCTGAAACACCATTGCTTCTGCCTCAAACCTCCCTGTCATAATCCAACCACATGAGACAGAAAAAGTGATCAGTGTGGCTGGCTAAATGTGCAGCATTGTTCATATGCATCCAACCAAACTTCAGCCATCAAAAGATGTTGCCTGCTGACAGGTTTATTGCTTAACGATGCTGCTACGGTCACAAAGGGGAAATATTCAGCCACCTGCCCGGGATAACTGTGATGATTTAACACTTTGATGTGGAGCTGTCACCCTGTCAGACTAAAGGCTGATGTAAGGGAGGACAAAAATCCTGGCGAAATGGTCATTTAACAGCAGATACACAGAGCAGGGATAAGCCAGCCAGACCAAGTGCTGCTCCTGTCTGCAGCTCCCTTCCACCCTCTTATCTTGTCTGAAGAGACTGATTTCAAGGTTAGCCAGTGACCCCTCATCTGTCCAAGTTGTCACACTGCAGGCCTCACACATACACAAACACACACACACACACACATACACCCGCATACACACAAACACTTATTAGATCAACCAACAAGGACACATGTTGTTCTCAGTGTCACAGTTTGCATAATGGAAGGCTGTCGGTTGGCCCGTAAAGACCCCTTGAAATGGAGACTATGTCTCCACTAAAAAAAGGGTTAATCCTATATGGACTATTGAAAATCTGTGATTTTGCTGTCAAACACTCAACACTGAAAGGCTTTGACCTTATTTGAAAATCTTGTATATCTTCCTTTAGCAGAGGTTGACAGCTAAGGCCTTGATTCACAGCCATTTCAATAGAAGCTAATCATAAGCCAATGTATTTTTTAAAAAAAGGCCAAAACATATCAAAACAAGGTATTTCAAACATAACAGATTTGCCATTATTAACTAATATATTCAGCATGTTCCAAACACTCAGAACTATATTTCCAACTACACTTATGTATGGAACCTGCAAAACTTTCTGATGTTTTAGCTGAACAAACAGTGTAACTTTAGGTATTAATAATGGCAGTACCCAGACTTTAGTTAGGGTACAAAGTCTACTCATAACCCTTCAAAGGATGAAATAAAAAACAGGGAAAAGTTCATTTTAAGACGAGGCTAAATATGAAGGCATGTTTGCATGTTATCACCTCACTCTGCTCATCTGTAGGTTCTGAACAGGGACCCAACTGCAGTGTATTTTTGGTCTGCTTGTCGTGGGCGGGAAGGAGAGTTGTGTTCACTGTATTTTTCCCTTAAAATTGCATTGCATACTTGCAAGGTAGAGAGACAGTCTCTGCTAAACCTTAGAAATGGATGGATGGATGGATATTTGATAAATTGTGCTCAGTTTCAACCTGTTACAATTCTGATTTCTGTCATAAAAAAAAAATACAATCAAACTGATTATGCATACAGTAAAATATAGCATATTGGATGGCTCCTAAAGGATTCATTTTCAGAGTTCCTTATTCCTCACTCCCTTATTATCAGCATAATCATATATTATGAATTTATTTTTTCATTTCCTGATAAGCACAGTCAGTTACTGTGAATTCAGGTAGGAAAATAGATAGTTATGTTGTCTTTTAACTGCATACATCTTTGGTTTATAATCTCACATTTTCCTGTCGAGGTAATTGAAAAGTCAGAACAGTCTTTGCTTGTAAACTCTTTTTCAAACTTGGATGCAAGGACACCAACAACAGGCAATTGAATGCACCCATGCAAGTCTGAAGTTTGGCAAATACAGCTCCTAGATGAATGAATATAATGAGCTCGTTTGAGGTT
The DNA here is from genome assembly GCA_029814765.1 of Acanthurus leucopareius. NCBI lineage: Eukaryota > Metazoa > Chordata > Actinopteri > Acanthuriformes > Acanthuridae > Acanthurus > Acanthurus leucopareius. Next base: position 6,652,379 of record JAQMCX010000025.1, read on the forward strand.
CCTTTCTAGAACACAAATAAACTGACAGCATAATTCTTCTTTAGCAAAACAATCAGCTGCTATAATTTGTCATTTTAATTAAGATCTTAATTAAGATTCAATGACATGAAAATTTGTATTGATTTCACTGAAAACTCTCAGTCCCAAACAACTTTCGATGAGGAGGCAAAGTAAAACTTTGATCACACCCTCGAATCAAAATAGACTTTGTATTTACTGTGAATGAAACACAAAGTGATGGGAACCAACTCATTTCACTGATTCATAACTCTACAACCCAAGGCACAATCAATTTGATATTGATTCTGCTTTTGTGTCTCTGCTTGTCAAGACAGACTGTACATGTAGCTGCTTTACTGATATTAATTTTGTATTATAAACAGTCAAACTACCCACCTTAAACATAGATCCAACAGTATTCTGTATTGTAAAGGGGTCTGTCGCAGCAGAAATAACTACATACCACATAAATATTTATGGAATACAATATATAATCATGTTATAGTCTAAAAATATATGTACATAGATTTATAAATACACATGGAATGCATATAAATATCTTCAGTTTGTACTGATGTGATGCATCGACATCAAAGCAGTGAGTGGATTAGAGTGAGTGTTTGCATTGATGATCCACATAAAACAACAGCAAGTGAGAGCTTAATAATCCAATATACTGTAGAACTGAAAGTAACCTACATACAATTAGCATGCGCAGCAATTAGTATAGATTGGCTTGCTCTTCCTTGAATAACAAAGACCTCAACGCTTTGCCATGACAACCCAAGGAGTCCATTTAATTGGCCTCCTTCAAGCAACATTTCAAGACACATGCAGAGACTGACAACAAAGAGGAATGTAGTTTACAAAACACAGTTTACGTCTCAGTTAGTGGCACAGTAGGTGAAATGACTCTGTGAAGACACTTTATTTCATAAGCAAAAAGGTCATTCATATGTCAGAGTTCAGAGGTGTTGTGCACTTATTTGCATGTATGACTGGACAGTATGAAGGATTCTTCTGTACATGAGTAATGATGTGTGTCTTGTGCATCGCAGTAAAGCCTTTGAGGAAATTTTGGTGGCATTTAAAGGTCAGTAATAAGACATAAACATTTTGGGAGGAGGGAAAGTCTTATTTTCTTAAAAGCATGAAAAATCAGAAAGTAGTCAGAAAAGAGTGGGGTATCAATACTTTTTTGGCAGGCCCGCTGACAAAAATGTTACTTATGCTATCAAGTATTGAAAAACTGACAAGTACTGAAAGCAATAGCATCAAATTAGGACTGTCACAGTATCAAATATTCACAGTAAAGGGAGGGGGGGAGAGAGTCTGTAACCACAACTGAAAAAAGATTACACTGAATGAATACTTTGGGTTTTATGGTGGGTGGCAACCAGCTTTAAGGTTCAGTACCTCCACCTATTATGATAGAGCAAAAACAAAAACGATAAGAGGCAAGAAGCTATTCTCATTATCATGTGTGCGTTATTAGCAAGACAATCACCATCATCTATATGAGCACTAGCAATATAATAAATATTATCATGATACGACACCATTACATCAACTGTGTAGTTAAGACATGACTGTAAATGCAAAACTGCAATCAAATATCATAGAGCTTGTTCCTGTTGTGTGCAAATGAAGCACTGCACAGGAATATGCATGCAGCAGATGCAAGAGATCACTTTTGTGAGTAAATATTCCAAGTTACATTGCTTGATCATCATCAGCACCTTTGTACCATACATTTTTGTCACCAGCGGTACTCTCTTGTTTGTGATGTCCTGACACTCGAGCAGAAGCAGCACCTGTTAGGTATTCAGCCTAATGATCATAACTTCATGTCGAGGATCATCAGAGACAAGAGCTGTTACTATCACTATGACTCAGACACCAGACAGCAGTCTGTGCAGTGGAAGAGCTCGCAATTTTCCCGACCAAAGAAGGCGCATCAGGTCAGGAGTGCAACCGAGAGCATTTCAGTGGTTTACTTTGACATTTTGCAGGAAAGTGCACTGTAAGTTTATCCTTCAGGGTCAGACTGTTAACGCCAAGTGCTGTGATATTCTGTGATATCTGAAGGAGGACATTTTGTGTGAATGACCTAAACTGTGACAGGGTGGTAAATGGGTTCTTCAACGTGACTGTAAGTGTATTATTGATACCTATGTGTGTCACTTGCAACAACACAATCATGTCCCCTCAAAAAGTAAAGCTGCCCTCTATGACATGCTGATTTCTCTTGGAAACCAGTTAGAATATTCTCACTGCATTGTCTTTTTACAATTGTTTAAAGAAGATTTTTAAGGAGTTATGGAAAGGATTTCATAAGATGGTGATTCCTGCAGCGAATACCGAAAAAGCTGTTTGATGCTTTCATGGATCATGGAGGTGCAGTGTTAAGGTAGAGACAGAGAGAGTATAGGAGAAAACTTGTAGTGCACCAGAATCAAAATGGAGGTTATTTGTTGAAGGGCGTCACCGTGGCAGCACATTTTCATCGTCAGTATGCCCTGTTGCTGCCAACTTTGAGCCTCCTTAAAACTTGCTCCTTGCAGCTGTTGCATACAGGATTTTTGTTCCCCATGGCTTTCTCTCTCTATTGTACAATGTGTTTTCTTTTATTCTTTGGAGTCAATCAAAATGTATAGATGTCAGAGTTGTAGGGAGGCACGCTGTGAAGTTGAAAAGGTTACCCATGGCTGATGCTGACTTTTAATTAGTTGCCTGAAAGACTAAAAAGATGAAATCCTGGAGCAGTAATATGTGACTTTATTTGCTGCAGCATTTTCTCTGGTAGCACCTTACATAGTGACTCATACTGCATGCAGAGCATGTAAAGCTGCTGTAGAGAAGGGAAAAAGGGAGAGAAAAGGAGGGGGGTGGCTTTGGGACGGAAGAACAAAGCATTATCGTACCGATAAGAGCAGAGATGTGTTGTCTGGAGTATATTACCAGCTGCTAGGAGGGGAACTAGCCTGTGTAGACTGGGCTTGTGATGTGAAATCACACCAGTGGTTTGCTGCCTGTAGGGAGTCGTGTGGGGACAGGAGCAGGGCAGTGAGCGATGAGTGGCAAACAAACAGTTCACTGAGTGACACGCAGCGTACGCAGCATGGACAACCCGGGTTGGAGGTTAAAACAGCAAGAGCAGTGAACTCTCCAGGGTGGCAGAAGAACGAGTGAGACAGAGCAAGAGGGAGTTTGTGTATGTGTGAGACCTGTGTGTGTGTGTGTGTGTGTGTCAGCGCGTGTGTGTGGGTGTGTGCATGTGTGTAATCCAGAGAGGAAAGAAAGAGAGAGGTGGTGGCAAGCATAGTTTTTTTTTTTTGATTTGAAAAGGTACCATAAATATTTTTTTTTGCCTTAGACTACTGGTGAATTAGTTGTGATGATTATAATTATACAAAATTGATCATAATCACAAGCAAAAAGTCTAAAATGATCTTGCGTGGTTTATTTTTGGTGTTGGAAACCTGTTTTCTCTGAAAAGTTGGTTCAGTTTTTGACTATTTTTTTTCTTTAGTTCTAGTTTTATATGTCCTTTGAGGAACATAGTTTGCTGATAATTGATCACATATATTACACAAACCTCCAGTGCGATGGCTGGGACCTTTTTCTCACTTTTCTGAGATGTTGGATGGTGGTAATAACAATGCTAGTCGTAGCTTGTTTTGCAAGTTTGGGTCAATCAGTTGATTCTATGTTGTCAGGCACATCAGCTGGTTCCACATTAAACAGCCTAGCAAATATGTTTCCTTCCTTTTTGTCTACTTTTCATATCCTGAAACCTCTCACCAAGTGCCTAAAGAAGATTTGCACGCTCACCGGAATATTCACATGTCATAGCAGGCTTTTCTTCTTTGAGAGACAAACTGACACATTGGAAAAATGTTACTTTGTCTGTTGCTAGCAGCTCCTCAGCGGCACCGAGCCACTCCTTCACAGATTCTCCTTAGAAATGAGATTTCAACTTCTTACCTTTTGGCTCACTCACTAGGCCTGGAATTTCATACTTTTGGGGGCAAAGCCAGCAGAGAATTTAAATGCCACATGGCAGAGAAACAGGGCCAGAAGTTAAAGAAGCCATTTAATATGTTATCGATTAGGAATTTTTTAAAACAAGCTTTAATATCCTTTGGATGCAATCTTATGGACATTTCTAACAACTCATGTTTTTACCATATCTCCAGTTTTAGCCTGTATGGGTGACAGACATTCACACTGTTTGTAGTTTTGTCGTGTATATTTGTATGGATTTTTGCCTATTGTAAAAAATCAAATAACATCACTTTATAACATTGAAACATTTAAACACATTGTTATTTTTTACAGTTTTTTAATGTTTAAATAAAACCTCACACAGGTTTGTTTACAAGTCAGTAGTCACATACTAAATGCTTTTAAAAATTTGTATTGTGTTTATTTCATAACAAAATGAAAATAAATTAACCTGATCCCTTATTGCTAAAAAAAAATCGAAACTGAAAATATTGCCTTTTCATTTAATTTGAGTTAGTTTTGTAAAAAGGCAATTACATCTTTTTTCAGCATGTTTTTTCTTTAAAGGGTATCTTTTTAACAGGTTATCAGTGTGCAGTTTTTATCACTACATATTGTTGTTTTCCTATCAGTTTTAGTTGAGACATAATCCATGATGATGTGATGTGATGTGATGTGATGACATGTGACCTCAATGTGTGTGTTGCATTTGGGGACCATCCAGAGGGGCGTATTTTGTACTGTTTCATTTTTTATGTTAGTAATTGCTATCTGGAGACCTTTTTGTGTGTAAGAGTGTGTTTGTGTTTGTATGTGTGTGTGTGCATGCATGTTTTCTGGAGTGCCTCAGACCAAACAGCAAACAGTCTCACATACTGTTCCCCTGCCCGCCTCTCAGTGTTCCACTGCTCGACAATAAAAAGCTGAAAGTGACATTGTAGAGAATGTGTGCTCTATGCTATCTACTTTTTCAGATAAGCTGAAGAAAGCAAAAGATTTCCAGTATATCAGAAAACCCCATCTATATAACAATGAGGACCTCAGGAAAGGCCGCAGCTTAAAATTGTTACCTTTTCCACTGAAGTTCCTGGAGGGAGGAGAGAAATGTTCAAACTTCTCCCAGTATTATAACAAGATGTTATGTCTGTCCTCTGTTTCACCACTGTGATATAGGCAGATAGTGAGGCAGAAAGTGAAGAAAAAAGCATGTCTTTCATCATGTCAGGCCCATTTTAACCTCAGGCATGCAGTGAATGTCTTCCTATAGAATTCATTTGATGTATTTCCATGTGTAGGTCTGTGCTGAGTTTAGAGGATCTGTTTAAATTGCTCTGACCGGTCACAGCTTGTCACACCAAACGTCAAAAAAATACTTCTTCCTCCTCTCTAGGAGGGTCCTCATATGCTCCATCAGTCAGAGCAGTGTGTCTGACCTTCCTGGTGAAAATAACCACTCAAGTACATAATAGAACAACGGGTCATTTTGATCTGCTTCCTGTATTATTTCAGAAAAGCTTCAGAAAGGTCTTTGTTGAGGTCCATTTGATTGATCTTTACCTTTTTAAGTGATTTGTCTCTGATTACCTGTTGACACGTAGGGAGTGCTGCTTGTTTTGTAATAAGATTACAAACCCATTTAATAATCAAGGCCTTGAGCTTTAACATCTGTTGAGAAGCAACTGCGTATTAGTCATTACACTGTGAGCCTCAGGTATTCTACCAGCTGGGGAAAGTTGTATAACAAAATGTTTTTCTGCCTATTTTAGGTCAAAACAAAGAACTTCACATCACTCATTGCACTGTTACTTCGCTAGCAAACAAGTAGGTCTTGAAAAAAGGGGGTGTGCCAGTTCTTATTTTAGGACTCCTATGTCTTTGGATCAAGAGTATCTCACAAGCATTTTAGTACTAAAACAAGTTCCTGAATCTGTAAAAAACAAAACAAACAAAAAAAAGTTAAACATAGTCAAGACTAAGACTTCTAAATCACTAAAAGAAAATTACAAACTGTCCTTAAATGACTGTATTTAGCACTCTGGTTCATGAAGGCATCACTATTTGAAAACCTGAAATAATACTGATCCTTTTTATACAGATCTCACCTCAATCAAAACCCTTACAGCAAGTACTGAAAAGAAGAATTATTACAGCATCCAGTGATCTTTTAAAAGGCTTACAAACTTACTTACTGACTTCTTAGGAAATCTTTTACTTCTCATTATGAAAAGCATAAAGAAAATTGAATATGTTATCATGAAGTTATCCATCATCCATATCCATATTCATCTTACTCCACATCATTAGCAAGTTGGGCAGAGACCACTCGGTTGTTGGCAAGTCATAATTAGAAACTGAATTTAATATATACTGTGATGAGAGTTAATATGGAAAGAAAGTACCCTAATTTACTCTGCACCCTGTTGAATAAAAAATCCAATTATTGATATATGAGTAGTGTGTGACAGCGGTCCTGTGAGGAGGGCCGTCATGGCTTTCTGAGCTGCTGAAGTGTGTTAAAAGTGTTTTCCTGACTGACTGATTTTGCACTGGCTTTGTACAGCCACTGTGTTTCTGTAAATTCTAACGCCACACAAGATGGCTGTGAGAATAATTGACATGCTCGTGACACAACCAGCCAATTAATGTTAATTGAGCACTCTTGTTATCGAGGACTGACTTACTAGTCCACAGCTGGAGCGCTGCTGTGTGACCCTCTTTGTGCTGCCTTGTATTGTCTCACTTTGTACTCATGCTGTGAGGGGCCTGTAGCAGGGGGCCCTTTTAATAGTTTATAACACAATAAAACTTTTATTGCTTAAAATATGTTCACAAATCATGTGTCATGGCTGTTTTTTGTGTATTAGACTATGAAACTATAAAGAGAAATTACATTCCATAATCTTTGCATATTGAAATAATTTATAGTAATGGCTTAATGGTGAGATCATTATGTTGATCTTGGATGTGTAAAGATCAGCAAATTCCTCCTTTCACCATTTTTTGACAGCCCGACTTTTCTTTTCCTGTCAGTTTCCAAAAATGTTCTTGAGAGCAGTGGCCTCTGTGTTGTACAAAAATATGCATGAAGGTTCAAGATGATTGCTAAAAATCACAAGACAGTTTTCAATCTTTTTTTCTGTTTTTCTGTTATAACCCCTTATATTATACTTATGTCTAAAAAATCACCGCGTGTAAGGGGTCGTAGAGTTTGTCTGCTCTAAGTCTCTTTGCGATGATGTCATTGTGTTTGTCGCAGGTTTTCTAGGATGAATGTTGAATCTCTAAGAAAGACAGCAAATCTCGACACTGATCTCACCGTTTTACAGTTAGAGGCACAGACTCAGCTTATTCCCCATTATGTCATAATTGTAACTGTGATTGCTCAAGGACATCCCCGAAAATAGCCTCGAAGAAGCCTTTTGCGCAATTTCATTAGTGGTCCCTGGTTTAATCCTGTAGCACTACACCATATGAGTTATCTGCCAGCGATGCCAAATGGCTTTTGTCCCTGTTTGAGCCAGCAGAGCTGTGCCAGCTGCAGTGCAGGCGAGGACAACCATGGAAAACCCTGATGAGTACAGATTGTACAAACTTTTACTTGTACTAGTCGCAAGAACCTGATGTTACATTTGTTCCTAAAGGGTGATGTTTTGACCTCATTTAAGATTTTTTAACTAATATCTGAAAGTGTGATGTAATCTCCTTGGCATATGCAGTCTTTTCTGTTTGAAAAAAAATATGGACGAGTGCAACTACTCCAAGTGATGTGCAATCCGAAAGAGAAAAGTGACTGACAAATGTAAGGCATGATGGACAAACACATGCGACAGAAGTGATGGACAAACTCTGACAAGTGGAGGGAAGAACAGCAGGAAACAACATGCTGCAGTGAGAGCAAATGACAAGAGACATCCGTCCTCAATAAACATGCCAGACAGATTTTATCCCAGAAAATCTTACACAGTACAGTCAACCAGTGACGAATGTCAAACACCAAGACAATGTACCAAAGCCAAGAAATGTTTAAATGCAAACAAAAATGAACTAATATATGGTATAAAACAAGAAAGCAGCATATAAAAACACATTACTGGCACAAGTCAAACTCAGTGGATCTCAGTACACCAAACTGATTGTGTTCAGTTTTATCCACCTTGTTGTTTAGCCAACACCATCGACCCCACTAACCCATTTGTGATTAATTTGACTAATGGAATAATCTATTTGCCTGACACGGTGAACATTCATTTGGAAAAATAGCCTTTTTACAGCTGTATTCAGAGGTGAATACAGAAAATTTATATCGTAATCACCACAGTCTACACCTCAGGCCTTAGGCTATGCATCAAAAAAGTCTTATAGAAATCATAGAAAATGTTAGAGTATGATGCATTTTCATCCCTAGACTGGCAATTATAAAGCATGAGGCAACAAGCAACCTGTGCCTTTGTGCGTTCCTACAGGACATCTTGCTTCTTGTATCTCTATGACAAATCACAGTGACAGCACCGCACTTCTTTTTTTGAGTCACATTTGGTATAACTTTGTTTACATCAGGCATTCTTATCCTTGAAGTGTGTTATTTGCAAAGTATAGGTGTGCTGTTGTGCTCAGCAACCAATGAATTCCATTTCATTACACAGTATAGGTGTCTGAGGCAATGTCATGCAACATGTCAAGGACAATCTGCTCACTTAAGTTCTTCGTCTGCTGTCGGCATTTTGAAGGATATGGAAGAATCAACAGGTGTACTACAGAGATTGTGGAGACATGTGATGCTGTGCAGCTGCTCTGAATGAAATGAATAGCTGCAGGCAGCATCCATCTCATCTGATTGAGGACAAACTGTCAGGGGAGTGACAAGTCACAAGGGATCACAGTAACACCTCGAGCTGGGAACAGACATCAGGATTATTGAAACCTGTGAATATTAATCACACCTCCATATGACAATTCATTCCCACCATACAGATTTTTTTATTGTCATCAGACAGTACACTCTGTTGTTTATGTTTAGAGAAGAAATATGTAGCAGGTTTTAAGTGTGAAAGTCTAGTACAAAGATTTCAAAGAAAGGAGGTCTGTCTCACACATGCTCTCTGACTGGTCTGCCTCAACTCTCTCTCTCTCTCTCTCTCTCTCTCTCTCTCTCTATATATATATATATATATATATATATATATATATATATATACTGAAGTAACCTGTTGATGCTGCTGTAGCTGCTGGTAAGCTCTGTTAGCCGTGCAGCTAACTGACTGAGGCAGCATTTGTTTGACATTACATCCCAGGAGCTTTGGATGGGATGTGAAGAGGAGGTTTTTATTGTCCAGGGCTGCAGGAACCAGTGGAGACTGCTGGTGGGCAGCAAAGCATGATGGGCAACAGAATTTCAGCTAGGCTAACCCAGCATTGTGAACAGGCTCAGCAGCCTGAAAATGACAGTTGTGAGGAAATAGAAGAGGATGTTGATGGAGGAGAGAAATAGAGAAAGTAGGCGGGGGTAGATTAACACAAAAATATGAATACCACTTATACCTGAGAGTGACAGACAGACCACATCACATCCTTAAACAACAGACAGAATATTATATTTCTACAAGGTCGACCCCAACTGGCCCAAACTGGCCCAAACTGGAACAGATCTCCTTACAGCTGGTTCAATTAATCATGATGCCCCAATTATTTATAATAGGTTCGACTACCGCAGGCTTTTTCTCTTTAAGTACAGTGGAAAAGCAACCAAATCTTAAAAATGTGGTTTTGTCACTACCAAAAAGCCAAATGCTGAGACAGAAATGATCTCATATTTTATGGTCAATGTTCGTTAGAACGGTATAAGTTAAAAAGTGATACAAAAGCAAAAACAGCAAGACGGAAGGTTAAAGAAGCAAAAAGCAACTTTAATAATGAAGCTGGTACAGTCAATAAAAAACAGAGTGAGCTGATAGAAAGATTTCCAAAAACAAAAGAGATGAACAAAAACTGACTTAAACAACTAACTGGATGACCTGCGGAGCACAGGCAGGACTGGAGAACAGAACAGATACATGTTCGGAACAAAGTTGCAGAGAAAACAAACAAGGGACAACTCATTATCGATCAAGAAGGGTGAGAAAGCAAAGAAAGACAGAAAGAAGAGAAAGCTATGATAGAGAGAGAGAGAAGAGAGAAACTACAAAATAAAACAAAAAAATTACAGAACTCAAACCCCCAACCATGTCATTATTAGGATTACTTACCTTTACTGAGGTGCTCTTTTTATATTAGAGAAACAGCAGTCAGTTCCCCTTGCTGTTCTCTTGCGTTATTGTCTGACAGTGCCATAATTAAACAGACGCAGTTGCCTTTTTGCTTGCTGTAATTACTGAGAAAGTGTGAAAATGCCAACTCAACTCCACTGGTAGTGTAGGTATTTATGAGCAATTTAATTTGTCCTTTGTGTTTTTTGTTTTTTTTTCTTCTATTATTCATTGTGTGTGGTTGTCTGCTGGAGTTGGTCCATGTTAGAAACTTTTAACTTCAAATTTATGATGTGAAAATTATAGGCTAAATAACCCCCCTTCATAATTTGCCTTTTCAATTCTTGAATTAGCCTACTTGATAGACCATGAGGGCCTCACAGGGATTTTGAGAACAACAAAAAAAGGTTTTGTCAGGCACCACATAGCACAGTAATACGTCTTTCAAACCAGGCAAAAGAAATACTAACAGCCACTAAGACCTGTCTTTTTTTCTGCAATTGAAATAGGCACAATCGACATCTGTTCTCAGGTCAAATGACTCTGCAGCCGTCACAGGTATTTACGGCTTCTAGCTCCATTCAGCGCTGATGTCAATAGTAAACGGTAAATGGACTGCATTTATTTGGCACTTTTCTAATCTATTAACCTTAAGCTTTGCACTGCATGTCAATATTCACCCGTTCACACAATAATGGCAGGGCCCTTTACACTGAATGCACAAAGTGCCGACCTGCTCATCGGAAAAAGACACACATACTTGCACATTGGTTGAAAAGCCATAAGAGCAATTTTAGGTTCAGTACATGTCGGAGAACACTTCAACATGCAGTTTGAGGGAGCTGAGGATCAAGCAACCGACCTTCTGATGAGTAGGCAGTATGTTTTACCTCTGGAGCCACCACGCAAAGGACACTTTCTTTTTTTGATGGTAAGATGCATTTAAAATTTAAACATTATCATCTGCTTTTTATAGTCTGAGGACCATGTGCAAGTGTGAGTTTGATCTTTGGGTTGTGCAACATTAGCAGGACACTGAGGTGAGAGAGCCATTCTTGATCAAAGGGAAAAAAAAGGTAATAAGGAGACTGGCTGCTGGACTTACAACAACATTTTCAATAAACTATTTTTCGGTTCAAAAGAGAGACTGAAGTAAAATATATAAAGTAACCACTGTAATATTTTTAGTGTCCTCGAAACGTCTTTTTAATGTTGTGTTCGCCGTTGTGTTTGTGATGTAAAAAAAAGACTAAAAAACAGAGAGTAAAACTTATGTACATGCAAATAGCAAAGATGTTAATTGTCTATTTTTGGCAGATTTGCCAGTGTTTATCAAACAGGCAACAGGTGCAAATGTTGGTATGAAAATAACTGATGAGATTTGCTTGGAGAGACTTATTTTTCATCGCTGTCAAAAAGCAAAAGTCGGTAATTATGCGAAAAAAGTAGTGATGTGATTCTATTTCTCTAATCCACAAAGCCTTTTTAGTTTGTCGAGCTATAGAAACGTCACGTAAGATTTACGCAGAGTGTTAATATAAATGTGCTTGTCACTTAGAACTTTATTGCTATTTAAATGAAAAGTGCTGTGTGTGTGTGTATATGTGTGTGTGTTTATTCGCTTTACTAGGCTCTGTACATCTCATCCAGTACAAACTGTGCATACATTTTTAATATGCCATTTGAAGGGCTTACCTGCTGACACAGTATAACTTCTGTGAATTCAGTCCATCTCCAGCAGTGATCCATGATAATCACCCCGAGTCATGATCACAATCCAAATGAGACGGAGCGAGGCAGATGAAAGGGAGCTGTCTCATCTGAGGCTGACAAAATGAAAATCTTCTTTCCTTGTGAGACTTCTTTGAAAATATTTTGAAAACAGAAGAGAAACTGCAAACTGAATGCTACACCTATTTGTTGTATAGTTTGAAGATAAACTTTTTCATTATTTGTATGCTGGCGAGCAACCTCATTCCTCTGAAATAGCTCTATTTTTCAAAGAGTTTGGATCAACAAAGTTCCATTGATTCTGAAAGTGTTTGCCTATGCAAAACACTCCAAATGGACAAATAGGAAAAAACCAATCAGTTTAAGTATTCACAATTCTTCCGTAGTGTAGGAGAGACAGATTGATGTTTGCGAACACCTTTAATTCCAATGTTTGATACACAAAGTAATGCTGAGAATATCAAATTTAACAGAGGGTAAAAAATCTGAGATTAAAATGATTCTAAGAACTGAAAGTAACTATTAACTTGCTGATTTAGGAGTAAGTCTCGAAAAATGAGCATGTGAGATGTAATTTTAAGACTCAAAAAACATGTTTTTGACTGAGTTCCTCTAAAAGCATTAAACCAGCTGGAAAATGTAGAGGTAGTCAAGAGGACTTTTAAGTCATCAAGTGCAAAATACAAATAATTTAGAAAGGACTTCTACAGTCATTAGGCCCTTTAGTCGTGTCAAAATATTAAAAAATTTAATGATGCTGAGCTCTATAAAGATTTCTCCTTAATTGCGAGGATGTTTTGACCATATAAGAGCTAGTCAAGGACGCAGTGACTTCCCCAAACAACACAGTAACAAGAGAGATCAAGTTAATTGAGGATTTGCTTTGCAGGGTCAATGAATACTAAAATTTAGCAATTTCTGCCCTTGACTGAGACTGCAATGAATACCAGCACTTTTCACGCTCATCAAAGGTCATTTCAGGTGTGGGAAAGACATGTTTATTTCTTGGCATGAGGTTTCTTATATGGATACCTGCCAATTGTCAAGAGCTGCACACATACTTCATAAGTCAGTGACTTATAACTTTATTCTTTTCTCTCTTTTTTTGTTTCATTTTAAATCTGTGTTAATCGACCCACAGTTCATTTTAAAACCTTTATTCGGATGTGGTAACATACCTCCTTCAGATTTTTTTCTGTCAGGAATTCTCTGCCAGAGACCCAAAACAGCCAGTCACACTAATGAAACATGACTTCTTCCATAGCAACGGGGTCAACCACAATGTTTCTCTCAGCTTAAGAGTTTTTCAAATTCCTCAGTAAAATTTGGTCTCAGCAGCTTCGTTAAAAGGTTTAAGAGGAACATTTGGCTAGAAACTATAAGTGTTATTGAGAAGTTCTGCTAGTCATAAAATTAAAGGTTTGTGAATAAAGCCCCAAGTTTGTTTATTAATAAAAACTGACTTACATTCTGTGCTGTTCTATTAGGCTTTAAGCTATGACTTAGATAGGGAAAAAAGATCAGTTTGAAGAAGAGGTGAAAGCCAGGTGACCATTAACATTTACAAAAATATCATGCAATCAAGCATATTTCACTGTTTCTTATTTCACATGATTTCCATTTAACTGTTCACAATTTAGCAGTTTTATTTGAAACTCAGGAAATACTGATACAGATGTTGCAAGCAAGAAGCATTTATTTAAGAACTTAAAGTAAAGTTTACATTTTCCATGATATACATACACATAACATAAAAAAAGACCAACTACAGCTGTCTCCTTTAAAAAACTACAAATTAATCTTTACATGTGATATGAAAAAGAAAACTTGAGATGCAAACCAACTGATATTTTAAAAATGTCTAACGTCTCATCAAATCAAAGACAAAAGTGTCTCTAAATAGAAAAAAAAAAACTGCCTGTATTAAATCATCAAAACATTTTTGACATATTCATTCATCTTGATGAACTTCTCTGACTCCATATGGTTTTTATTGTTGTAAACATTAAAGCAATCTTGGCTGCAAGTTTCAGAAAGTTCACAGAAAAATCATAAACAGTAAACACAGATGTGAAAACAAAGCATATTTATAATTAGTTTACAAAAGCAAACAGTATACACAAATATATGCTGATTTTATTAATATTAATCTGCATAGATATCTATTTTTAATGATATGTTTGTATTTTTCTTATAGCAAAAAAATAAATTAATAAAATCCCCAAAGCTAAAAGCTTCACCCATAATTATTAGTTAATGAAAAAAGCTACTTCAGTCAAATACACTGGTCAAAAAGCAAAGTGCTTCACAATGTCAACAGGCACTGTGAGAAATAGGGCTCAATTATCTTCTTTTTTTGTGCTAGTGGATTCTCATGAACACACTAAAACCATCCATTATCATGAGGTCATCAATTGTGGATGAACCTGCTTTGTAATCAGGGGGAGAATAAGAAGTAGTTTCTGCAAGGTTATTGCCCTTGGGATAACATGAACACAGATGTTTTTCTAAAAGTGGGGTCTCCGGGGCAAAGGCCTAATTAAAGTGAAATAGGGGTTGAGAAAGATTCTGCTGTACTATAAAACCAACGCAACAGAAGAAAAGTCATTCTGTCCCTGATGTTATTATTTCACACTCTGCTGGGAGGCATTCGGTGAGGTAATTAACTTCGCTGACATGTTGTGAATTCTCGCCTCTCAGACTGAATGCTGGATGTGCAGATAGACTGATTGAAAAACTCCCATTTAGGTCTCAGTCTTTAAATTATCCACGTCCGACCATATTTCTACAGTAATATTGCTGATAATCGCACTAATTTTACACTTGGCAGGAGATAATAGCCGCGGCTTATCCTCGGCAACAAGCACTAATTGCCGTCCTCATTCTTTCTGACGTGCAAAATAAAATACCTGCTGAAGTCCACTTGAAGATGGAAAAACACAAAAATAATTATGTCTGCAAGGTTAAATGAAACATAAACGCACTTCAGCTAGGAACAGATCAGGTGTGCATTTTATGTTTTAATAAACCCTCAATATGATAACTCCCATATATCAAAAGTAATTGTTTTTATTTTTCCCACTTTTTTAAAAAAATACATAGCAATGCTTTCTTAGTCTTTGTTAGATTGTGGTCATCTGATTAGATCAAAATTCATGCTCATAATTTCATGATTGATTATTTCTCACCTGCTTTTTTAAAGTTAAATGTAGAACTGCCGTGACAGCAAGGTAAAAAATACCTTACAGTTCATTAAGTCAAATCAACTTTAAGTCCATAACTGAGTTTACAGCAATAAGAAGCTAGAAAACAACAATTGCATCTATTTGTGAGGGTGAACCCAGCATCCACTTCATTTTGTAGGTTTATCATTTCATTATCATTTCTTTGTATGAGTGACTGAAACTTGTAAACTCATCTGACCTGCATGTCACACCAAAGTTTCCAATGAAGAGAAAAGTACAGATTGTCAACTTTTAATTGAGCTCATGCTTTGGCCTCCAGCTAAACAACTGAAAAACACTTTCAGTTGGTGTCAGTAATCGTGCTTTGAGGTGGGCCTGAGCGAATGACTCAAGATAATGAAACAAATTTAAATTCTAGGAGAGTTCGACTTACAAATGACTTAAGACAAAAAAATGACTGTCTGCTGAACTCTTCTGAGAGTAATATGCCTTTAGTGTTTCCTGAAATCAAACTCTGTAACTTATACCCACAGTCTCCATCTGGGCAGTCAGAAAAATATTGTACTATAAAAAGTATAAGTCCGTCATTGGTTGACTATTATCAGTCAGCATTCTTTGTCCCTTCCACCACCTGCATGTTTGTTTTGCAGAAAGGTGGTTGCTGCATTCTGAGCTTAGTGGCGCCCATGACTTTTGTGACGAGTTTAAAGAAAAACAAACTAAAGTGTTTTTTTTCCTTCTATAGCAGAATGATAAGAGAGAGCTTTCTCCAGAGCTGATGCAGCTCTGAGGCAATGGGGCTGACTATGCACAGCCAGAGCTATGTTAGATTCTGATAATGCCAACTCCACACGTCCTTTTGCTGCTGCTTCACATTAGAAGCAAATAATGGCTAAAACAGTGGGTGGCTTCCATTGTGGAGAAGTCAGAGTGCAATGCATTTGTCAGTGAGATTTGTACTGAATGTGACTTCTTGATAAAATGCATAAAAAAAAACACAACTATCATTTTTAATATTTCTGACAGCAGATCAGTTTTAAATATTGTATGGAGTAATGAAAGAGGAAACCAAATTGCTGCCACTGAATTCCTGTTAAAAAGAATTATTGACTGAATTCTTTGCCAAAAAAAAGGGAGGGTTTTTTTTTTTTTGCATTGTAAACAGTACCACCTGTTGTCCTCCTGTATTATTTCTGACAAAATGATTGCATAAGTAGTGTCTGCCGCCCACAGCATTCTGGGACCTGTAGTGTTAAACTGCATTTTCTGTGACCATAATAGCAGCAAGTGTCACTCAACAACAAACCGGGACTGAAATCTTGTGAGGTCAGGGCTCGTTTGCTGCATACTGAACTCCTAATGATACCATATCATGTGACTTTGACATAATTTAGAAAAAAATCTATAAGTAAATAAATTGTGAATATAAATTGTGACTTCAAACCATCAGCTCTTGAAACGTCTGCTAACAGAGGCTCAACAAGGCTCACACAATATAAATAGCATCGTACCTTCGGTTGCATTTACCTTCTCCATATAAAGCTCTTATCTGGCTGTCATTGTGTCACTCTCATAAAGAAACGCTCAGAAAAGGAATCACAGGATGAAATAAATGTCTTCAGTGAAAAATCTAACTTCACAAACAACACTGGCGGGTTGACAGCTACAGATTGAGCTATGAGAAAAAGCTTGAATGCCAGCCAGTATACAGCTAACAGAAATGCTACCTGTCTCTGTGAATTGCTGTCTTTGTCATGTGAGAGCTACAAGTATTCGCTTTTGAAATAAGCTGTTGAAGTACCTGACCCAGGCCGCACCTATACACACTCGATACTGCTGTCTTTGTTTGCTCTCTATATTGTGAAAACTCCACTCCGCAGCCACGGACAAGAAATTATGTGTTTGTCCCACCCCATAATCTCTGATGTCAAAGTGATATAAAAGTCTAAATAAATGGAATTGCAGAACATTAAAAAAGATGAGTGTGACATTACCTCCGATCATTTTCTCAAGATTGGGGGCGGCTGGTGCTGCAGGACTACTACCATTAGTTTAATTGGAAGCTGGTTCAGATGTAAGACAAGTGTTTTATCAGTCAATGAAGTCGGCTGCCCACTCAGTGTCAAAAGAGGAAAATCAAGCTGTGTATCTGTAGACGGTCACCAATTGTTTCTCTGGTTAACTTTGTGTAAATGGAACGGAGTAAGAAGAGCAGAGAACCTTGAACAAGCACGAAATGGTTGCTACAAATGTGTTTTCAAAGTAAAATGAAGCTGAATTAATACAACTTTTTGTAATGTGTCAAGTACACATGGCAATTCAATTTTTATCTGAGATTTTGCTGATACAGGTTGAACTAAGTTTAATATCTTAATTATTGCAAAAGGCTGTTTTTACACATAGTGTGTTTCTTCGTTGAAATAATTTGTCTCTGACTAATATTTCTTGTGATTATGTTGACAGCACTAAAACAATTAAGCATGGAGTTCCTCTTTGAGGGCACTGAAAAGCTGTTTTCCCAATCAGCTGCTGATTGGGAGGAAAGGGGTCACATATTATGACTCTAATAAGTTACAAATTCAAAGTTATTCTTTTTATGAGGTTTCCTTTTTCCTCTTTTTTTCCTATTTGCTTTTCTCACAGATTCGAAAGGGGCCAGGATCGGTTAGAAAAATGTGTTGTCACATACTTGCGCGCATCAATCAGCATTTAGCAGTATTTGAATCAGAATGGGACGACAGATGGGGAACTTGTCTGTACACTGTCAGTCAAATCTTGATCAAACCACACCCACACAGTCCTCATGAAGCAGATTTTTAGTTTTTGACTAAGAGAGTGATAAGAGTTTGACTCTTAAAAAAATGGCTTTAAAATGGTTACATATTTTCTTTTGTTTTGTTTCTTTTTATTCATGAGTAGTTTATGTTATGAGAAATACTTAAGATTTGATGTTTTCAGTGGATTAATTCTGGCAGTTTATTAGTATTTTTTAAAGTTTTACAACTGTGAAAATCTTGATTACAAAAAGTCAGTAACACAAAAATGCTCTTGGACTATTAACGTCCAATTTGTAGCTCAATCACTCTGATCTTTAACAACTGAGTTTTTTCAGTCACTTAGAGCAACTTTCGCTGCTAATCCTCAGCTTGTTTGCATTTTACTCCATTTCAACTAATGCTCTCTTCTTAAAGCAAGAAAGACAAGTTGGTAACCTTGGAAGTCAGAGTAACATCTGAAAAAAATAATTTGAACCTCTCTGCTCCAGCTGAAATAAATCTGGGTATTTTTTGTGGTGTGAACATTTGTAAACATAAAATTAATGAGCCGTAAAACCACCAAATATAAAATCAGATATCTCCTGCAGACAAAAACTTGCCCTCTGAGTGTTTTTAAAAGAGCTATAGTCACATAGCGAATTTAAATACAGAGAAACAGTCTGGGCAAGTTTTATGGTATAATGACTTTTCACTCATGGGACTCGAGTTACTCACTAATTATGGCGAGTTTGGAAACGTACTGGAGCAACATGAACGCATTTGGTTACACTTCAATCGGTATATGACATTTCATTTCATAAGACCTTGATTGGTTTCTAGCTTCGAGAGTCACTTCCTGGCATTTGCAAATAATTCATTCACTGCTTAATGGACATAATAAAAGAGTGCTTGCTTTAAAGCTAATCCCCCTAAGTACACACAATAACTGAAAAAGGTAGCAGTATAACCATCCGCTTTATGAGCCCTCACTGTTGCCCACGTCTCTTTTTGAACAGTTTTGCTCAGTGACGTTTATTCTTGTGTACATTTTCCTCAAGAACATTTCATGATTAAATTCTGCGGAGCATTCAACATGAAGCAGTTCACTGTATGACCCTGCAATTCAAGCTTTTTTTCTTTCAATGTCATGAAAGCATGACTGTTTCTTTAAAAAAAAATATATCTAGTGGAGGGAAAAAAAATTCCAAGTACTTTTCAGTGTTTGATTTATTAGATACACAATAGTTGGATGTGATTGGAAAAAGCGTAGGCAAAAGAAGCAGTGCTGACTAGAAATCCCTGAGCACCGCATGAGGTTTGATCATTTATGGACTTGAGGTACAATATGTGTACACCAGAAAATGAAAATGTTCTACAAAAGTGAAACATTGATTTGCAGTAAATGCAGCCTCTATGAGTGAATTTCAATTATAGGATGGATACCCCACAATGCTCAGGCTCACTGCAGAGTTCTGAGTTAATTATATGGTTGACTAATGTAAAGCCTGTGAGCTAGAGCGCAAGCAAAAGGCCACATTTCCTTTTTCCTCAATTGTTCATGAAAAAAGCATGTTTCCCTCATGCAGTTCAAAGCACTGGTGGCAGGTTTGCGCCTGAAGAGTGGCTGGTTTGATTCCCCAGAAGTCCAAGGAACAATCTACATGAGAAAGTAGGGCTTGGAAAGATCAGTTTCTAGTTTCTATAATGCAGGATTTATATGACATATGGAATAATCAAATGGCTGTTAGATGCAATGAACTGTGTTCCACTGCAATTCTTTACACCAGACAGAACCGTTTACACATGTGAGTGCCCAGTCACACCAGAAAAATGTGGGTTTCTTTGCCAAATAGGTCATGCTGCAATGTATTTACGAACTGTTGCTTTCACACAAGTACATATTCAGGTTTTATTTCCTCTAAGAATACAAAGAAAGTTGATTCTAGCACCTGGATTCATCAGCAAAGGCCCTTCAGTCCTTACAACAGCCTATTTCAAAGCAGATTCAAGTTCACAGTGATGAGATAACAGCAGTTTGAAGAATAGGCTAATGATTAAAAAAAGTGAGAGCTTTCATTTAATTTACCTTGAAACCCCTTTTTTTAAACTTTCCATTTTAAGACTCTATTGTGTATTTATGTAAACATGACGCAATGGTGTCATGTGACGTAAGGTGCCACCTAGTGACTTTTCCCTGAAAATACTGAGCAGTTCTATTCACATGGAGTTAAATTTATCTGAGCTTTCAGATCCTTTTTTGAGTCATACTTACAACTCAGCAGGTTGACAAGAACACTTTTTACAAATTGGAGACTTGTAATTACAGTCACTTCAATAAATTCAAATAAGAGTACAACACTAATCGCCACAAAAATTAATGGCCCCTCTGCACAGGAATCTTTTAATCAAAAGGGTCACCACTCAAATTAATATACTTGAGTCAAAAAACTTTGCTGTTGCTGATGTGACCAAGCACTCAATTTAAAAAATAGCCCAAGTAGCAAATTTACTCAGTTTCATTTGCACTTTTCTTGTAACTCTCTTGTGAGTCTATAAACAATTACGCTAAATTACGCTGAATTATCTCCAAGTCGAATCAGGATGTTTTCAGTGATCCTGCTGTTGACTTGCCTTCAAATAAGGCATTTAACCACTTAAATGGTGAATAACTGTGCTAGTATATAGCAGGTGTTTCTGGGAGGAAAAAAAAAAGCTGTCATCATTCAGTGAACTGACCCTTGGGAAATTAAAGTCAAAATAAAAGCTAAATCTCCCTTTATGTCCTAAAAAGAAATAAATAAACAAGGACAAACCCTACAAGTTGACTTGACCCTCCTCAATTACCGAACATAATTACAAGTCTTGCTTCGCTGAACAATGATACAGCCTGGAGAGAAAACCGAGGCTTTCATCCAGGATGAATTTTTTTTAACCCAAAAAAAAAAAAAAAACCACTACTAGCATTATTTCAAGGGCATAAAAGCAAAAGGCAATTTGAAGAGAAACAAAAGGAAAAGCCATCCCCTTTGATAGCAAAATGACCAAAACGCATTTCCCTTGTTAAACTGCCATTCCCTCTTTCCATCCAATAATAGCAGCAGAGAAAGTGTAGGGTCAAAGTGGTAGTTAAGCTGAATATGTTGTCTAGTCTGTCTGACACACTGACTTTGTCAGACTGAGATTTGTGCAAGCTAGAATATATGGCCAAAACCACGGCTCTGAATCAGTGACAAAGATGAAAAACCTCACAGCTGCTCAAAATTTAACCCTGGCCGAAAATCTTCATCACCCCCTGGTGTCTGACTGCAGGTCAAAAATCCCGCCCCTCCAATTTAGCAGACAGGACATGGACCAAATAGAATAAAGAACACACCAGATATATTTTTCTCCAGAGATAGTTTCTGTCATAGGTAGTTCTCGCCATACTGGATGTGAAAATGTTCATTTTCCCGATAAATTTTGTTTTAATTAGCATGTTAAAAGGTAGTGTAATATAATGACACAGCAAGCCCCAATCCAAAACTGAGACAGGCAGATGTAAGGGCACAATCTCTATACAAAGTAATTGGCGTATATATGATGTATATTTTGACTTAAGTTATTTACAGCAGGAGGAAGTGGAGATGTCCATCTTTTATTGGCAATATTTCAAATATCAGTGGCCTACTGTGCTGTGAAATGATAAATTCATTGTGCTGTCTGTGATGCTTAAGAAACAGATGGAAATATTAATGTGCCTTTTTCTCTCTGTCTTGTCCCTCTGTCTTTTTGGATTTATTATATTTTGTTTTATACTATATTATATTTGTAGCCTGTATACTTAAAAGGTTGGCGTCCCCTTTATGATTGAAGTGACTAGAACAACATGCAGTTAGGCTATCAAAACGACAGAAGGATCATAGAGACACCTTTAGCTGGTAGTATTCCTATATTAGTCCTGTATCATTTCTATCATTCAGTTATGTCTTTGTTGCTGAGGATAAACCCCACATTTTACCCTGCATTCGTTCAGTGCCAGTTACAAACAGGCTCATAGCGAAGCACATGCCTACATGCAGACATGTTTGGTGTTTTTAGCTTGACTAAACAAAAGACCATTGAGGTTACACAGGTCAGTGCTGCTGTTTTGTCCCTACTGTTCTCAATGAAGTTTGCTGGAAGTGATGTATTATATCTCCTATATGTTTTATAAGGAGCAAGCACTGCACTCGACTCTGTTTGAGAATGGATTTTGGTGTGGTCGTAGGTGGTGAAGTAGCGTGAATGTTTGACTGTGTAAGTGTCCCTCTCAACCCTAACTCTGAGCTGTCAACTGAGAGAGAACACTGCAGCCCCAGGCGCTTGGACCAAGCCAACTCTATAACAAGATATTTTAAGGGAGACATGACTGCCAATATCATTTTTACTACAGGGTTAGGGTTAGTGTTAAATTAGGTTTGGATGGGGCAAAAATTAATAAATCACTAAGTACAAAAAAGCAGATAATGATCTCTGTCGGGGAATTAAACAGTGTGGAAAAATAACCTTTGGCATTCTATTTATCTATCTTTTTTATAAGCATTTCATAAATATGGGTTTCGTTAGACCAAATGTGATTGATGATATCTGAAAACTTATTCATCCTTAGCCAAAACAGTCACTTGTTGATGACTGAGATCATTTTGTCCCTTGTGTTGCCACTGACTCATTCCTGGATGATGAATGCTTATCAAAGTACTCACAGAGAATGTGTTGAATCAAGAAGCACAGTGAAATATTTTGATATCGGCTGAGTAGCAGACTGTCTCAAAAGAAAATGTCAAGAGCGTGATTGTTACAAAGCCAAATAATCTTTAAATGCTCTGCATAAGGGTAAAGGTGATTTTGTGTCTCAATTGCTTTAACTTGTGCTTTTTAAAACCATTATTTTTCAAGTAAAATTTAACAAAGAGACCAAACTGAATACCCCTTTAAAAAAAGGTATTTTGTACGTTGGCCTTTTGGTATAAAAAGAGGGATTGAATTGATCAGACAAAAGCTTACTATCTGCCACATGCACTTTTTGTCGCCTTGTGATGCAAGTCAATAATTGAAAGGACACACTAGGTGAGATGAGCCAAAGGCTTTCGCTGTCAGAACAGCACGGTGTCTGGTTCTGGATCAACAGAGCAGCTGCTTTGATGCCCCGGGAGCAAAGAGAGCTGAGTGCAATTTTTCAGTGCCTTAGTGGAGCACTGCATGCTGGGAAGACTACAGCACTGGGTAGGCTCCAACAGATCCAATGAAGGAAGGAGGCCTGTGGGTAAAAAGAGACTTGTGAAATTATATTCGAGTTTCATGATTTTTTTTTTTTTCACCGCAGATGTTATTTCATTAAATGTCTGCACCCTGTTGATTTTCCCAGAACTCCCACAGATATAAAACACTCAGAGGTTAAGGGGTTGGATATTAGGTATTTGCGTCTCAGCGCAAATGCAGGTTAGCTCGTGAGTTAATTCATAGCAGAGAAAGCTTGAAAACATGTCTGACCTTTCTCTTAATTTGTGCCGGAAAGTACACGAACAAATGTCACCTAGATCAGATTAAAAATTGTTAAGCAGGCTAATGGCCTGTTAAATGTTGCTCTCTACAAAGCATGCCACACTGGCACTGCAGGCCACTTAACATTACAATTCTTGTACTGAAAAAATATTATGACAAGAAGAAACACAAGCCAGCTGGCTGAAATATAGATTTGAGTCAGGTAAGGTTCAGTTAGTGCCTTATTTTTATCTAACTTTAAAGGAAGGAATGTATTTAAGTCTTAACAACCAGCATACCGTTGAGAGTGTTTCAACAAAAAATTGTTCAAAGCACAAGAAACATTGTGGAACCAAAATTTAGCATGTTTTCTATGGGAAATAAAGTGGGTGTGTCAAATTCTATAAGTTGTTGTGCATTGTGCTATCTATTATGGACATATCCTTGAATACAATAGTTCTGCTCAAAAGTGGCACAAGCAGGCTAGTCACCAAGATTCCAAGAATCCTGACACATCCAGTTTAAGCACCAAAGCTAGTTTGATGGAAAGACTCTTTTTGTGTATATGTGTCTGTGTGTGTGTGTGTGTGTGTGTGTGTGTGTGTGTGTGTGTGTGTGTGTGTGTGTTTGTGTGTGTGTGTGTGTGTGT
>JAQMCX010000025.1:6676548-6758752 GCA_029814765.1 Acanthurus leucopareius
TGTGTGTGTGTGTGTGTGTGTGTGTGTGTGTGTGTGTGTGTGTGTGTGTGTGTGTGTTTGTGTGTGTGTGTGTGTGTCACAGACACACAAAGATGTATTCCAGAGATTCACTGATGTGCAGTGTCAATTTCTGGGAAATTTTGACATGTGACACATTCAATATTGATAAACTTTGCATAAACAAGCAAACAGAACTTTGTGCTGGGATTACTGCTAACGCAAACTGATTTCCCATTTCACATTTCCCACAGTGGCAACTTCACTTTGAAAGCTTTTAACCAGGGAAACATGTCTTTACTTTTATGATGAAGTCATCACACGAAATG
The DNA here is from genome assembly GCA_029814765.1 of Acanthurus leucopareius. Lineage (NCBI taxonomy): Eukaryota > Metazoa > Chordata > Actinopteri > Acanthuriformes > Acanthuridae > Acanthurus > Acanthurus leucopareius. The sequence continues at coordinate 6,676,875 of JAQMCX010000025.1, forward strand.
CAATGTGTCGGTGAATGAAACTGACACAGACCACTATTGGTCATCAAAAATGCATCTAAAAAAACAAGACACCAGTCATTTTTGACATTTTTTTAAAAAGCTGTATAATTGTGATGGAGCATTTTGAGTCAGCTTTTAGATGTGGAGCCGCAGGACGGGCTGCAGCAGAGAGTGAGTTTTGGCTAGAAACCTTGCAACATTCATTTAAACTGCGGGAAAATTTTCTATAGACACCCAGAAAAGAGGTGCACTCTAAGCTTTGCAAAAGTACAAAAGCACGGACACTTGAGGTGTGTAAATGACAGCTACGGCAAGACAAGACTGTCATGTGTGCCCACCCAAGCAAGATATATTGGGGTGATCAACATGCGGAACATGTTTGTGTTAGTAGTAATCATTTAAAATTGATTTTCAAAATGTTTTTCAACAACCCCAGTGTTCCAAGTAATTTCTGCACAGCTGCTGTAATGGCAGTGGTTCTCAAACTGTGAGGCGGGCTGCAGGTGGGAATGATGAGGGGGGAAAATGAAGTAAAACTAAGTTGAATAAATATGATTTATGAAGAGGAAATAAACAAGAGTTGCTGATGTTATCATGCTGACCTCTTTTTCATTAAAAATCAATGTGGTTTTTCAATATTCATCTTTTTTTATTAGTTCCTTCCCCAACCACTGTTGACAATTGATAATCATGATAATCATCATGAAGTGGGGGTTATAAACCACTGGTGGCTTATGACTTAGCGCCTGTCAGAAAATGGTTGTTTAATGCTCCACCATGCTTAACTAAATGTTATTATATGTTTTCATATAATGTTTGAGAAAATGACTCAAACTTTTGTTACAGACTGTTGTTACAGTATGTAAGTTGATGCAAGACTTCTCCTGTCTGCACGGTGATGGAAGCATACATTTGCCAGTGTTTATCCTAACTGCATATTATTTCAGTTATGAAACAAATTAAAGGTGATAGCATAACCATTTCAAGTTTTAAATCGAGTCAGGATACTCACTCTCTAGTTCAAGGAAAGTGTTGCTATGACACCCAGTAATTAAATTTATCTGTGTCAGAGGAATTCTTTTGAGTTTGAAGTTCAAGTATTTTTCTAATCTGGAATCCACCCTAAGGGTCTATAAAGAGCTGAAGGGGTGTGTTTTTGTAGACCAACACAAAAGCTAGCATTTCTTAAGTTCCTTCAAAAAAAAACTTTTTAAAATAAATTTATTGATTCGTGAAGGAAATGAGCTCTGTAGTGAACCAAAGTTTTGGGCACTAACATGATTTGCACAGCGGGATAATCTTTTGATAACCCTATTCAGTCAATGTTCAGTGTAAAATAATTTTGATGTGTTGTCCCTGAGAAAGCTGCAAAAAATAATAGTAGAGGACAAAAAAAAAAAATTCCGAAGAGGCATGTTTTGACCTTGCATTGCATGCTGATACACCAGTAGTGGGCAAACATAGTGGTTCTACAAGCCTATTTGAAGTTTTTCCTACTTATATAGTTAGAATTCTCAGAGAGCAGACATTTAAAGTCCTATAGGCTTTAAATCCCCCCTCTTCATAACCATATCAGAGAATAAATGTCATCTGCCAATCAGATAATGACTAGCGCTTTTCCTGCCATTGCCCTGAATGATCTAGAGACATTATCATCATTGATTTGGAACATGGCATTCCAACATGTCAAATGCTGAGAATCTGTCAACTGAACTGAAGATACCATTATTATGATCAGTGACTGAATTCACAATAGGCTTCCAGCATGTTGTTAAGTTTGACTTTAGCATTGTACTGTATTGATTAATGATTCTAGACAGACAAATACATTTAGTTTTTTTTTGTTGTTGTATTTTTTCTACCAGTGTTTGTGCCAGAATGTGGATTGCATACTAATAAGAATAAAAAGATTCTCACCATCATGGTCTCCATGCTGTGAGCAGGAATCAACAGCATCCCACTCATAATTCTCATCCACTGAGGCCTTTCTCCTGGAGAGGGCACAGAACATCATTTAGTTTATAATCACAAGTTTGTAAGTTTAGTGCAAAAATATATACACTCAGGGTCCACTCATGTCAAAGCTCTCCCAATAAATTGCACATCAAGTCAGAGATAGAGACTTATGTTTCTATTGAGTGCAATTTGCTCTTTTCCTCTTGTCAAACCTTTTCTTGTTTGCTTCATTCTTGGAACTCAAAATTAAGCGTTTCTGTGGTATGCTTGGCATTTCTTTTTCACATCCTCTGAGGACATTTTCTTGTATTTAATGTTTAGTTATTTAAGCAACGCTAAAGAAATCCATATAATTCTCCGAGTTATGAAACACCTGCTGCTTTATGCAATCAATCAATGTGTGTTGAGCTATTTAAACCAGTAATAGCTATTTATATTGTTTTGACACTGTTCAAAATATATAATAAATCATAGAGTGATGTGCAAATGAGAATTTATAAATCCATGCAATTCAATATAGTACCAAGTATAAATATAAAGTAAAACATAATTTCCCTCATGTCCTTAATACCTTTGGCTTTGTCCCATTTGGTGATGGAGCTCGTCCTCTGTGCTCCCTTGGCTCTCCTCTACAGTCTCAGGTGAACAAGTAAGGGTTGGTGAAAGGTGAGATAAGGAAAGGCGTCTGTTAGAAGCCTCCATACTGCCTCGGCCGCTGCTGGCATAACTACTGTAGCTGCCCCCGGACTCTGGCACTCCTTCGTACCCTCCTGCCTCCACTTCAAGTACATCTTGATCATTTTGCTCAGGCAGTGAATACCTGGAAGCTTCTTTCATGGCCTCCAAGGAACCTTTTCCATCTTCCATGGCCTCCTGGTAGGCAGTTGGCCAATTGGCAGCATTGGGAAAAATGGACGGCTCTCTTATTGGCTTGTGTTGACCAGGCACATCAGGGTTTGGAATGGGCCTCTCTGCACTGCAACTTGAAGATAAAGGATCCTCAAGAGGAGGTGAACAGGAGGCAGCTTGGTTAGCAGAAGGAGAATTTGCATGAGATTTTGAGACGGCAGGAGAGGTCTGCAGTTCCCAGAACAAAGAATCTGGGCGGCGGGGAGATGCAACAGAGCAGTTCTCTTGGCTGAGAGAATCTATCCACGCATCAGGGGTCAGAAAATTGCTTTCTTTCCGTCTCCTTAAGTCAAGGCTCTGACTTCTCTGCTTAGAGTCCAAGACTTTAGAGCCCTGTGTCAAAGCTCTCCCCCGTTCTGGTTGTCTGGGTTGTACAGAAGCGGGGACCCTGATAATATCGTCTGCATAGGCAGGACTTCGGCAATTAAAGCTTGTGTTCCTTCTCATGTCTTCGTATCGGCCTCTGCTGGTCGGTGAGTGCCCACTATGCAGATGAGAAGCAATTCTCTGGTGCAGCATGGGCTTTGTAGGCTGCTTTACAAATACGTCCAACTCTGGCCCATCTACACTCATCTCCACACACATGTCTTCATCACTATGCTCAGGGACCTCTACCTCCACTTTTGAAGTGTCTGGCACTGTATGGAGAGCTAAATTAGATCTTTCAGTATATTTATTGCTATGGAAAGATAATGTTGAAAGACTGCCATGACTAAGATTGTTCTGTCTCCTTGCCTCAAAGCATGAATCATTCGTTTGCATTTCTGAGAGTGTAGACTGTGGTGAAATATCATAGCCCTCCGGTGCTGCCTCTCCCTTTTCATGTCTGTGGTGCTTTGAGGGGAAATGTGGGAGACTTAATCTTTCTTTGGAAAAACTGCCTGCCTCCTCAGATTGGAGAGGGGTCTGTGGTACACTGGACATAAAACAAGAGGGACTTGCACTGACACGGGTGCAGGGCGGGATCAGAGAGAGAGGAGTGACAGGGGGACCAGCTTCATAATGCACAGAGGATAAAGACAAAGGGCTCGGTGATACACCATAAGTTTCCCTACTGCCTTGTGGGTATCTGTGTGGCAGGGTGCTGCTCTTATATTGCCACAACATCTCATAACCAGCACCCTCTCTCCTCTCTATGTCTGGATGAGCGTTACTCATTTCTCTCACTGAGTTTCTTTCCAGAGTGTATTTCTGGAGTTTCCTTTCCAGCTCTTCCCTCTCCTGAGCCAGTTTCAGACAATGACTCAGGTTCCCCCTCTCCCTCTCATGTTCCATTTGAAGAACCAGAGAACTGGCTGTTGTAAATGGTTGACCAAAGCCGGATCGTATATGCGGGAGCACGGGAAATGTGAGAGTTAGTTCTCTGTTTTGATGGGGAATGGTGGCCAAGCTACTGTTTGAGCACATGCTGCTGAGTTCAGGAAAGCCATCATGGTTCGCTTTCTGGTCCAAATTATAAGGGTCTTCGTGGACCGTGCCACAAAATTGGCGCATGGAATTGGTTGTTGGTTTGCGATGTGGGAGATCAACAGACAGCACAAATGGTGGCTCTTTTCTGTCCTCCCTCTCCGAGTGCAGCGATATAGACCTTCGGACTTTAGTTGGTTTGTCATACCTCATGCTTCTCTTGCTATGTACACTTAGCCTATCACTGTCATACTGTGGGAGTATGAAACGTCCATCTGGACCCCTAGAGATCAACTCAATTTCAGGAGAGACTGGAGAAGAAGTTGTCCTCGTGAGGCGGCCTCTGCTGTAGTTGGACAAAAGATGTTTTCCCCGGTGATGATTCTCAGTGCTAAAGAAGGGAGAGTCTGTCTGAGAGCAGGAGGAGGTGGTGGTAGAGGAAGTGGTGGGATAGAAGATGCTGGCTGGAAGAAGGCTTTTCTTCAGCACACTGTCTGGACTGCCGGTGCCTGAAGTCTTTCTGTTAAAGAAAGAGGGGGAGGAAGGGGCGAAAAAAATAAAATTGTAAGAAAAACCGGAGGTGTAAGAGGGAGAGAAAATAAGACAGAGAAAATAAGACTGAGCGAGAGTGAAAGAGGGGGCGGGAGGGATGTAGACAGAGAAAAACCAAAACAGCAGCTGCAATAGATGAAAATGAAGAAGCGAAATAAGATATGAAATGGGAAATAACTGAATCCCTGGCATTTTCAATGTATTTCAGTTTGTAAGCCATGCAGAGGGAAAGGTCAATGAGAGGTATTATAATGAAATGATAAAGGGGTACTTACACTGATGGGGAGCGTTTATAGATGGCAGGAGGGGGCTCTGTAAGGGGGGGAGAGGGGCAAGATGGTATCTGACTCATTAGGATACAACCACACTGACCAAGAAGTAAAAACATCATCAACCCTAATAAGAGCCCATTAAAGGGCCTGAGGCACCCAGGCTTGTCCAAAAAGTTAATTACACTTACATTTATCAGCCACTAATGAGAAATTACCCTAATTAGCAAGTAATGTAAATGACATCAATAACTTTTACAACTGAATGGACGAGCGGGGGACAAGAGGAGCGCCAAATCTATGCAGTGGGATATGATTTATGTAATGGATTGAAAGTGCCTTCAATATTTTATTGAATAAATGATGATATTCATGATGCAGTTCATCAAAGTGAGTGTCTGCTGAGTCTCTGTAGTAAGGGGCATTTTACCATCCTTCTTCTTTCTGCGGCGCTGGTTCCTCTTGTGGCTGATGACGCAGGCAGACCCCAGCAGCAACACTAGTGCCAAGCACATGAAGCCGACCCCGCCCAGCACTCCGGCCAGTAATGAATCCGGGACGAACTCCAGGAGTTGGGATGTGGCAGGGTAGATCTCCATCCCTGTGACATCATTTTTTTAAGTGGTATACAGAATATTAGTAAATAAGGATAAAAAAAAGTTTTTTGTGTCTATAGTATAGCATCAACCATAAAAATTACTATATAGTTTAATTAAATATCAGAAAAAAAGTTAGTTGTATTAGAAACCCACACTTAAAAATAACAAAACCAAGATAACACTAACATAAAACCACTGATTTAATAATGATAAATTTAAAACGCAGGTATTATTTTATTATCTATAAGAGCTAATCCCTTGGATGGTTGAGGGGGCTGAAAATATTTAAAGGGAAAAAAAGTCTCTGTCAAATTTCTCTTTTTTTTCTAAATTGTATGTTTTGTCTCTTCTTTATTAAATGGATTAACTCAAAATATGAGTGCAGGGGGCTGGAGAGAGGGTCTGTAAAAGTGAACAGAAAATTACACTTAATGAATTTTCCTTTTGGCAATAATACACCTGAGAGCGTAGAACAAGTGTTAAGGTGCCTTGCCGCCACCTCATCTAATAAACTGAGGATGGAAGACACAAAAAGGATTTAAGAGAAATTGTATTTTTAAAATTTATTATCGTATACAAAAATCAAAAAAAGAAATTGAGACTTAATTTATAAATGAGAGTTTATCTACACTCCTAATATAAATATATATACATATGTGTGTGTGTTTGTATACATCTATATACACACACATATACATATATATACACACACACACATTTATATTTTATATTTGTATCTTTTCAGGCATTAACATTCTTATTCATAATTTCAAATAATGAAATCATTAAAAAATGTATCAGGTATATATGAATCAATAAAAGTTTAATTCTTTAATAAAATGTTTCCTCTTTAACATATTCCATTATCTGATAAAACCTGCTGACCTTCATTTAACACCTATTTCATTCTGCTTGCATCAGTCTATTAAAACTACAACAAGTTCAACAGTTTTACATCGCAAACATAGAAACTCATAAAAAATACAAGATTGCTATGAGGTTTAGTATTGCTAGTTTTAAGTGAATCTAATTTCCGTGTCCCTGATGATCATTATAAGCAAATCATAAACTTGATTGTTTTGCATAATTTCCTCAGTCAGAATTATCAGCAGAGCTATGTTTAACAATATACAATCCTTCGGTGATACCAGTGGGTGTTTTGATCCCTGTTTGATATCTATGTACCAGATCTAATGAAAAATTCATGTCACATTCACATAAGAATTATAAAAGGCCAGTACAACTTCTATCACTAACTCTTTTGCAAAGTTATTAGTGGAGCTATTTCTATCATTCAGGCTTCTAATGGACAGCGTTCCCGGGGGCCCTGCTCTAATTTTGGTCCAACGCTGGAAACATAGGAGCAGTTAGACATAAAGAAAGAGAGAGGAGAGCAGGAAAAAGAGAGATGAGAGGAGGATGGGCTGGAAACAGTGGATGGGGCAAAATGTGAAGGGGGCAAGGTAGCTCTTGAACACCTACCCATGGTAGAGACATTGACTGATGGACTGGGCTCGCTCAGCAACTCCCCACGCCGAGACAGCAGCCGCAGCTCGTACACACAGTCCTAAGACCAGCATCCGCACACACACAAATACACACACACAGAGTGGGGAGGACAGAGGATGAAACCACACTTTGTCAACACGGGACTGTGCCTGCAATGCTAATGACGTTCATTTGAATTTGTGTAGGCCTATATAGGAGAGAAAAAGAAAGATGAAACAGGCGGAGAGAAGCGAAGACAGGGCACACAGATTGAAAAACGACAGAAAAGTGATGGCTGCCATGTATTGTGTATAATTGAGTCTACTATAGTAAAACCATAGAGGTGTAGCCTAGATAAAAATCTCAGAGGCATTCAACAAGCAGAGTGGGCTGATTAGTCTCCAAGGGAGCAGTGGGACTGCCTTGTTACCTTGTGCAGACCCGGGACGACTATCTCGCTACTGTTGGCACTGATGTCCTCCTCCAAATTGAACCACTCCCCTTGTTCAGTGCGGGATTGGAGAACAAAGCCTGTGAGAGGAGGGTGCTGAGCTTCAGGAAGCGACCATTGCAGAACAACACCTGCTGGGCCCTGATTAGCTGACAGCGACCCTGGCGGCCTTAGTTGACTTCTCTTCAGTGGAGGATCTAATGCAGAGAGAACAAGAAAGGCCCTCAGTTGATTAGTAAGATACGTTTTGGTGGAAAAATTAAATAACAGGGTAGGAAATTGCTACTGCCACTGATGTTAAACCCTGAGAGTGTGAGGGGAGTAGGACGAGGGTTAATGTTAGGTTAGATCAGATGGCAAACATGGTGTGAAGCGAAATGTACTATATTTCAGTTCTAACAGTAATAGTTTGATTGATATCATGATAATACTATTTGCAGCGACATATGCATTTGCCATAATAATCATAGCATGAATATTTGAACATCCTTGCTCTTCAATTAGAGATTATAGGCGTAACCCACTTTCTCTAATTCATGACTGATGCATAAACGTTTTACTTGGAGATTTTGACCAATGTAATTGCCGCAATTTCCCAGCAGAAATTCTTGGGAATAGAATCTAAATGTTATGTTATATTTTACCTCTTACCCAGCAGCAGGTTACATCTTCAAAGGTATTTTCTTGATCTCATTGATATCTCAAGGATGTCGACTCTCTGCAGGGAATGATAAAAATGTTTCCAGGGGCCATATAAACATTTAACTTGCAACATTTCCACAGACTGCAGCATCCACTGCTCTAGACTGCTACTGCCTAAATGTACTATGCGTCTAGCTAAGCATCAAAAATAAACGTCATGTGGAAACATTGGATGTGAATGGCAAGTTTGCCCCAGGCCAAACATTTGATCATTCCAGGAAGACTTTAGACATCATGAGAATACCTTTGAAGAAACAGCCCTCTGCTGAATTACAGGTTAGTACAAGTGTCAGCCACACTTACTCTGTGAGCTTGTATTTGGGTACAGCAGTGATTTAAGGTTGACCACAATAATATGACCATCTTAAACAGACATGATTTTTTAACAATCTTTACCATCTTAGTTTAGCATGTTAGCATGCTAGGGTTCGCTAGTACGCAGTGAAATACAAAGTAGCGCTAAGTTTCTTTAGTTTAGCGGGTATTTGGTCATAAACCAGAGAGTAAAACAAATTAAAAATTTGACTTGTTAAAATTGCTAGATGTTTAAAAATGGACACACAGTCATATCAAGGGAATTGAGAGTCTAAACAAAATTTCATAGCAATCTATCCGGTAGTCATTATGAAATTTAACTTTGGCTAAAAATGATGTTTAAGTTCATGTTGGGAAACTTATGTGACCAAATGGTAGTGTAATGTAAGACTATTTAAGTCACTGATAATGCAGTCTGTGCTGCATAGCTGGGATTGCATAGTGGTGTTTAAGAGTGGTGTTTCCTTCCCAGAAAACTATCTTTATATAAATACAGGCATCAGCTTGTAGCCAGCTTATCATTTTGTCCATTTCATTTTGTCCTTAAGGCAACTTACTCAAAGAATGAACTTTAATTAGCCACACTTGATATAATCTGCTGCCGGCAGCGTTTGTTATTTCAACCGGCGAAAGTGACAATCAGCACCGGCTGAAAATGAAAAGCCTGCTAGCTGAATTTTTTGTGCTTTGTTCTTTGCTAATAATAATAGAGAGGAAAAATACAACACTTGATAAGAGATTTGTTTGCTTTGGTGCTCGGTGAATCCGAGGATTTTCTAAATCTGCAAGTGGATCCCAAATGAAACCATCTGTTGAAAAGCACCAGATTTAGGGGAAACCGAGGAGCAGTACTGACCCAGTGTCCGAGCAGTGGCAATCTCACTGAAGGGTCCTGTGCCCATTTTATTGTGAGACAGGATGCTAAACTGATAGTCAGCGGCAGGGGACAGGCCTGTCACCTGCAGTCTGGTGCCAGACGAGGGGGGCACAGGCACAGAAAACCAGTCGTGCTTCCCATCATTATCACTCACTGAAATCTTCTTCACCCTGCAGAGGGAATGAGAGCAAGAGGAAATAAGTGAGAACAAAAGAGTGGAGGGAAAATCTGGAAATCTGGTTTTATGAGACATGACAGAAAAGTAGGTTTCATTAATCATTCATACTCATCATCAGCTTTCGGATCTTGTGGCAGGAGGAGCACTGATGTATCCCCTGCAATTGCTGGGAGACCTTGCAACTCCAATTATGGTGATTTTCATGTTTCTACCAAAGCTGAAGTTCCACATGTCTATTTTATAGAGTGCAAATTAGTACTTGACCAGAGGCTAGACAAAACTATTCACCCATTCAAAATGGGAGAAAGTTTCTAAAATTATTAATGTCAGTCTTTTTGTTTTTGAAGATGATAGCATTAGCTCAGCAGAAGTGCTCTTTTATGAAAAAGATCAGATTATAACTTAAATGAACATAAAATGGATAAATGCCAGGTTCTTTCTTTTTAATGCCTGAGTGTTGTGAAATTCAGCCTTGAAATTTTATTATTGCCATATTCATAAAGAAAACTACAAGATCATAGATTACCTAAAGATTAATTACCATTCTTGGAACTGTACAGAAGATTTGTGGGAGCTTCCTCTGTTCTGATGTCACTGTCTTTACAAGTATATGGTTCGAATATTTGCCCACAGAGTTTTCACAGCTGTCAAACAACTGCGTGATCATTAAAATATAATTCGTGAGAAGCCACAAAGTGCTAACAAGCCAAGAAAGAACACCGCGGCTGAAATGTCAATGGAAAAACATTCACATTGTATTCTAATAAAGTTCTTACGGTACAGATAGCAAAAATAGATGTAGATAGCAGAAAGCAAAAGTGTTTTTCTTTTGTTTTTTCATTATAGAGTGTGTATCTACTTTGACTATTCTTCATAATCCGTCGTCATATCGTGTCAGGCTGTCAGAGTGAGGAGAGCAGCTATAGGATGTTGTTTATACTGATTGGCTGATCTATTTTTATAGTTTTGATGTATTTTATATTTATTTCTATGCTGCTTCTTGCAGCAGCAATGACCCAGTTCCCTCTCAGGGATTAAGATAGCTCATCTCATCTTCACCTAATGTAGCACTCTTAGGTTACAATGTGATCAAGATGAGCATTAGGAAATGTATTATGTGTGTCCTTATTCATTTCATCATTATTTCAACAAAAAACAAAAAATATTTAAATAGAGTTTACATATTGATTGGTGAATATATTTCTTTTAGAAAAACTTTTATTTTTAATTAAGTTCAAATAACCTTCCTTCTCTGACATCTCACACATTTTAACGGCAGTGCAGGAACCCTGTAGTGCCCTTGTGTGTTGAAAAGAAAATACATTCCCAACAATGTAACTCTGATTCATTATTGTCAAACTGACGGCAGTTTTACATTCCTTTCACTGACCTTCTGCTTTTAATACATCACAGTCATCCTAAAAACACGATACTTTCTTTTATGAGTTAGCCGATATTCTAAAGCACTGATTCACAAGAAACAAATGTATTACGCTCTACTTTGTCAGTAACCTATTGTAGCTAGCATGGCCACCGCATTATAAAGCTATGCTCTGCAGCATCGTTTTTTTATTGTAGCTGCCAAGAAGTGATAACAGATAAATGAATTCCTCATCCTCGAGATCAATAGAGTAATACCAGCGCTGTCGATGGCTGCCATGGTTACAGCCCAAGAAGAAAGTGGGAGGCTTTACACCCACCAGACTGAAAATGTCTGTGCTGATCCTCCATCAAAGCCTGCCTCCCAGGATATGTTGGCCTGCTTCACCCCTGGAGAGACGGACAGAGAGGTAGCCGCATGGGGACTGGTTCCTGTAATCGAGGAAACAGAGAGGAGTTGATGGAATGCAGCCAGCACCTCAACTATCTGATACAGCAAAAGTTAAGAGGCCATCTCTAAATGTACCACATTTATCCATTGGAGGCGGACTGGAGGCACAAGCAACCGGCCCAAGCTGGGTATAATAGATGTTTACACAGGTGTAAAGAAAACAATTTGAGCCAAAAAAAATTTAATGAGGACAGGTCATGTAACCGTTGAAGTGACTCTTAGTATGGTGTCCACAGTAGGAATCCTTGTGTATGCACTCACCAAGGACAAAGACTCGTGTAAGGGCTTTCACAGAGGCCACACGGTTAGTTACCATGCACTCCCACATCCCCTGGTGGTCCTTCGTGAGGGGCTGCAGGAGCAGAGAACCGTTTTGTTCTATGGAGTAAGATGTGCGACGAGCCAAGTCAACCTAGCAAGAAAACAGAGATCAATGGCACCTGGAACAAAACACTAGAACACATAAAACCATTTTTAAAAAAAGCAGTAGATGATAGGTTAAACGTAGTAAAATGCATGAGTAAGTTGTTAACCTATCAACTGATTTGATCTCTGTGTCCATGTGTCTAGATTTTAATGCATTTTTTGAATATGTGAGATGAGCGTGCTGAAGCTCAAACTACAAACTTAAAGACCAAACTTCCTGAGCAACTGAAAAGCCAAAAGCATCAATTCACCAATCTGAGCTGGTTGAAAAGCAGCACTTCTGCCCCTATTCTTCCCACATTGTTAGGTGCTATACTGAAAAGTTGTTCACAGAGCATATTGTAACCAATCAATGGCAGCACTAACCAATTTTCAGTACTGGTTTAATCACTACTAATGTTGCAATGAAATTGCAGTTAGTGATTTTATTTTCAAAAATGTGTAGATTTTCAAGAGTAATGAAATATTTTGATTAGGTATGATCACAAGAGAGATTTGCTTAAAATCTTCATATTAAATGGAAACACTTGACAACATGACAACAGTTTCACAAAAAATTTAAACAAAAACCTTTGCATTTTACAAAAATCCAGAGTTTGTATCCCAATGTTTCGTTAACAATCCCCATCACTATTACCTGAAAACATAACAGCCATGTGCAAAGTTGCAAAGTTGCTCCATGTGATCACAGTTTTCACAAAAACTGCAGACTTCCAGTTTAACTAGTACCTCATGAGGTTATGAAACACAGTTACAAATTGTTTTAGTGTTTTAAGGACCCTAGAATGCTGTGTTGTGTGGATCAAAAGCCAACAGCAAAAAAAGTTTACCTTTTATGCAAAAACCATTGTCATTAAATCAGACCCTCAGAAGTGGGCTTGCTTAGTGAATACTGCACCACACAATGTAGAGCTGTTGTTGGCACACTGATCAAGTAAAAATGAATAAATTGGGTGCTCTTTTGGAAATCCAAACAAAGTTTTGGCAGGCCAACAAGCACCTACTACATTTCTCTGCTAGTTAATATGACCAGGTGGCTAATAGTCAAGTGCTGCTTTACATAACATGATTTTTTAGCTTGTCACCCCAAACCATTCTTTTTTTTTATAAATATATGTATGTATTCCCAAGTGCAGGAGGAGTCATCGACAATATTTTTAACAAATATATATCATAATATAAAAAATAAGACAACAGAGAGCAAACATATGAAAACTGTTTAAATACGTCTGATTTTAGTATGTGCATGTCTAAAAACAAAGCGTTTGTAAAAGTCCATTTTTAACGAGCTTAAGAGAAAAATGGGGAAAAAAGGAATGACCTTGTTATCATGGATCTCAAAAATAGGACTTTTTACTGATGAAATAAGATGTGCTGGGTTATTTACCTTACTCCAGGTCACTTTAATTGTTGGGTCCTCATTTCCTTGACATGGGATGAGCAGGGTTTTACCAGCTTCCTGTTTGTACAGCTTCTCTGGAGTGATGCTGAATGATGGGGGGTCCTGTTAATTGCCAAAGCAATAAAGCTGAATCAAGGAGATTTCAGAAATGCCAACAATGGATTTTAAGACTGGATTACTGCTGCTTTTTGGACAAGATTATCTTAATAACAAAAGGATTAGCCACACAATTAACTCCCCAATAGTGGAGCCATTGTAGTGAGTCTGAGTTGACTTCTATTAATGCCAGAAGGCTCACACGTCGGAGTGAAAAGGTCAGTAAAATGTCGTTTCTGTTTAGTTTTTAATTCGCTGTGACAGATGCAGTTTCGGCTGATTAAAATAAACGCACAGTGGTGTAGATAGACAATTAACAGAACTGGAAGGACGTGTTCAGTGGCAGTTCCTGGCCTTCTAGAGTCGGATTAATCCAAAATTTGGAGTTACAGCATCTCCGCACTGAGAGGTGGCCTTGGTGCAAACAAACCTGTAGAATCACATTTGTTGGTCCGGATGGACCAATGGTGCCGTAGCTGTTGTATGGGGTACATGTGTACACGCCCCCCGAATCGTCATTGACCGTGGCCATTAACAGTGAGCCCTCTGGTGTTAAGGTCCATCCTGGATACTGGGAGAGATGAACAATGCTGACATCAATCTCAGGGCCAGAAAGAAAAGAAACCAACAGCCTTGAATAATACACAATATTAAGGTTGGTAAGAAGTGTGAAAAAAGCTTATAGAGCTAAAAGGCAGCAAATCTGTAACCACTCCAAAGCCAAAAGGATTTACAGACATAATTTTGTGATATCTTTCTATAACAGTCCAGCAGTGGTTAAGTACTTAAATCCCTACTGGGAAGATTATTTCCAAACTTGTCTGAAATCGTTTGTTATTTTGAATTAATGTTGTCACAGCTTTTACAAGATTATATCAAAACAACACGTAAAAAGTAAAAGACGCATCTTTCCTTCTATTAAAAAAACCTCTTTTTTAATATTCTGTAATTTTTAAGGTTAAAGCCAAACACAGGAAACCAAAATGAGCTTTTAGATTCACTTTCAAGCATTTGCATTAAAAGCAGTTAGATTTTCAAGTTGTTTTTTTTTTTCCATTAAGCCATAGCGGAAGGCTTATGTTTGACTGCGAAAAAGGTTCCCACTCGGTTTAATGAAGTCAAAAACTGCTATTATCCTCCCCAGAATGAGGCTGAGAGAGTGTTACTGTGGGTAGGAGAGCTTGTGACATCAAGAGTGGAATTGGGATAATTGGCAGAATAACAGCCTGACTTCAACGCCTGTGTCCTGCACTACAGGAATCCATCACATTTCCTGTGGTGTGTCTGTATCCACCAGCATGTCCATCGCTCACACCAAAGTGTCAAAGGGGGGTGGGGTCACCTCGGCATGAAAAGCAGTGGAGGATGAGGAAGTGGGTGGATCTTTTGCGCACAAGACAAAGAACATGGTTTTTGAAAGCTTATTTTGAAAGTTTAAAAAAAAAAGACATGAAATTATGGTTTTCCGATGTGGAAGAAAAAGGTTAAAAAAAAGTGTGGGAAACAATTCGAAAAGCACACATCCTGTCACTCATTTACTGTGTCAAGTTTTCTATGGCCTTTCCTTCGATGAAGTGAGATTGAACTGGAGGTGGGAAAAAGAGAGAAAGGGACAATTAGGAGTCTCTTGGGGATTGTTTCAAAAAGCTTTTAAGTTTGAACCCATCATCCGTGTCAATTAAAATGTCCTGTATGTGGCTGAATGACTTTACTGTTGAAACAGTGAAAGGATAATTTCATCCGACAGAGGAAATGTCCCATTAAAATGTCTAAAAAATGTAACATAAAATCTACACCAGTGTTTCACACTATAAAAGCAAGAAACTCTGCGATTCTGCAGGTGAGTTGGTTGGGCTGATTGTTCAAAAGCTGTTGCATAACAAGCTGCTGACGTCTGTCACTTCATAGATGCCTGTAGTCTGTGGCCGTGTCTGACATTTCTAATATAAAAGAAAATGAATGGATTCAGCTGTCAGTTCCCGTCATCTTTGCAGTATCAGGAATCAATAGAGTAGTTTTGACAAGACAAAACCCAAGGACATGTAAGTGAGGGCACAAAGTTAAAGGTTGAGCAGTATTCTGTTTACTGTGTGACCATCTGGAAATTCTTAATTTTTATTACCAAGGACAGGTCTAGTCGTTTTCCATTTTTCTTCCAATCCACACGGAGCAGTGGAGGCTGAGCTGCCGTATGGCAGGTGACCACACCTTCCATACCTGTGGGCAGGTACGTTTTCTGGGGCATTTCAAGAGCCTGAGCCGGGTCTAAACAGAGGGAAAAAAAAGGCTAGGTGTTTAATTTGTAATAAATACTGTCATTTGGATGCACCTTACTGTTAAAATATCATGGGAAAACAAATGTAGTGGAGGAGAGAAACTGCGCCAAGATCCATTTTGAGAACAGAATTGTTTTGTTGTAATCAATTTTCTATGAGCCTATGTTTTACTACAAGTGCTGTTCCTTGTATTTACAGCTCAGTGAGAGTGTCTAAGGGGTTTTACAGGTCTACAAAGAAGAGAAAAATGTTTAGAGGAAAAGTAATTTCTAACTGTTATTTATTTAAGTCAGGACAGCTTACAAGCAGATCCATTACAAAATGGCATTTATTTTAAAGGAGCAGACCCACCAGAAAGATCTGTTGCTGTCACTCCCATCTGGATAAGGCAGTAATAATCACCATCGATAATTACCACCATTACCATGGATTACCATTACCAAGAATAAAAATAGCCAATTACATACATATATATATATGTGTGTGTATATATATACACATATAAAATATGGCTACACTTGTTAGGAAAATCTCATTTCTGATTAAATTTTTTAATGTTTCTAAAATCTTCAGAAGGTCTCATCAAGAAAATTTCTTGAAGGAATAAGAAAAATATTAGATTTTCAAGGATAGCTACAGTTCTTGTAAAGATGTGTAAAATAGCGAGGTGAATACAGCTTAAAGACAACAACTATGGAAAACAGCGAAGACACCAATGGTTAAATTATAAACAGTTTTTAAATAAAATTTTGCTTTATTAAAAAGCCTTAAAGCTATGGCATTTCATTGTATTTTTAATGGGCCTCTCTGCATTTTATTTTTATTGTTTGTTGTTATGGCAATTAAGTTAACTCAAGCTAAAGAGCAACATTTCGTCTGCTGGGCATTTTGTCTTTGCTGACCTCCAGTGGTTTTTCTTTTCACTTCCCTGCTCTGCACTCATGTGTGTGGCTACATGTGCAGTAGACCTCCTCTCCCTGACCACACCCAACCAACCACAGCAGTCACTGTGGTCGGAGGTGACTCAGTGGAGAGGACACACAGGCTCACTCCTCTGTTTGCTTTGTTGTCCCACAATTACTAGTATCCCTTCCTCTCTCTGTCTCTCCCTAGTTTCCTCTCTTCCTCCTGTCTTTCACCCAGGTCTCTCTAAGCTGGCCCATTGACCATCCTGGTGTCTCTATGATTCTCCTCTATGCCTCAATCAAGGTGTTGTGAATCTCTGTGAATCAGGACATTAAGCTTCTCCCCTTGTCTCTCTTTCCCTTGTGTGTATTTTGTCCTCATTACTCACTCACTCCCTCCATGTGCTGTTTTGTTCTCCTCTACCTGTTTGAAGGGTGTGCTTAAGCTTCGCCTGTTTTGTGTGTTTGCTGTCTGTCCTCTTCCTCGGTCTCTATGGTAAAGAGGGGGTCATGTGGCTTAGATCTGTTTGGTAACACCTGGAAGACGCTCTTATCCTCTCAGATCTACGCTATTATATATGTGCACAATCGAACTATAATTTTATCATCAACAATGTCCATGCTGTAATTTTACTGAGTATGTCTGTCCTCAGAGAGGGATCTGTCCTCTGTTGCTCCCACACAGACCTTTCACCACACATAAAGTGGTATTTATTAAAGAGGAATGTGCGGTGAGGATTTGCTGATGTTATGCATACTTTAGAACAGGCATACTCACATTATTCAGGTGACAGTTGCAAGTGAAATGATGAGGCAAACATGATATAATAAGGTATATAATAAAGTATAAGGCGAGAGCTGTAACTGCAGGGTGAAAGATTGTTTGTGTAGGTTGTTCACCAGCTTCTCTAACTGTTTTATTTTTTTACAGTCAACACAGTGCTCTGTAAATTGGAGTCATCATTCCCCCTCTAATAATCTCTCATTTTCATTTGATCCCGAATTGTGAATCACTTTGTGAGGTCTGTTTTAATAGGAGCTCTAACCTTTACTGATGATGATTGAGATATTACGACAATGATGTTTTACGGGCATTTGTGATAAATTAGTGGTTCAGGCTCCATAAGAGCCACAGCCGGGTGTTACAGTTGCTTGTAATGATGGCTGCTCTGTTACATTTGGTGAACCTTGCTGTACTAACAGCACAGGTGACATTGACAGGCTACAAGTCCACTGAGCGGTTAAGTATCGCTGTGCAAACAGATGTTTAAGGCTGTTTCTGTGTCTGTTGATGGCTGACTGTCGGAGTAGAAATGAAGCTTGTGCACATGTGCCTATTTCCCCCATGACTGACATTTAAAAGTTTGATCAGATTTGTAAATCAGGAAAAAGAACGTGAATCCATATTGCAGCTTTTGTGCTTACACACAGATTCAGTCATGAATCAACAAAGTTTGATGCATCTCACCCCTCATGTCTCATAAGGACTCACGACTACAGACCATAAACAGAAACGTACGCATCACTGTGAGGTTGGCAGAGGCTGTGGGTGGTGTCAGCAGGCCATTGGTCGGTATGCAGGTGTAGTTCCCAGAATCCGCCGGGATGAGACTGGTGATGAGTAGTGTTCCATCTACCATGATCCTCACTCTAGACTTCATAGACCTTGAAAAAGAAAAAAAAACACACACAGGAAGTTTTCAATAAGAGAAGAACAAACCAGCCGCTTGTGAATAAGAGCGAGAGGCAATACAGCTGCGAGCAGATGGAGGTTAAAGAAATTTCATTTCATTTCAGTTAGAGTGGGTAGAAGATGCCCACTCATTTTATACATTCTTACATTTACAAAGAAACCAGAAAGAAAATGAAGGACTCTACCAGGCTGCAACACCTTAAAAGCAGGTTCTGTGTGCAAGCTGTTGATGTGTTCGTGGGACGGCTCACAGTCACACATTTAGGCAAATTACTATACAGGGCAGATGATTCATGTACTGTAACCAAACTGGATACTTCTCATCTACTCATACTACTTGTTTTTCTCTCTTTTCATTGATATCAAGAAAACCTGTGTTAGAGTGCTAAATGATGCTTTTACATAATCTCCGATTTCAAGTATTTCTTTATATTATAAATGAATCAAATGACTCATGTGAAAGGGGTCGCTTGCAGTGACAAATCCACAAAAATTATGCAGCACTTCAGAGCTTTTTGAGCTTTTTTAAGCTCACTGATTTGGTTATGGCACGCTGACTGTATTGTTCAGTCTCAGTTTTTACAGCAGTAGCAGGAAGCTTTTTTTAGCATAAAACTCCCAGTGTGCACTACCTGCCAAGCAAAATAATGAAAAAAGGTTGAACATAAGGCAGATCATCTAAAAAAAATTTAAAAAAAAATAAAAGTTCTCCCAATTCATGAAGACCAAGCTAAAACTTACAGAAGAGTGAAGATTTGATATTCTTTCATCATTTGGACAAAAATGTAATTAAATGATCTTTTCTCTGTATCTGCTGGATGTGTGTGAAAATAACACTGATAGGTGACAGATGACAAACTTAGGCTGAAACAGCTTTTTTTCATTAATAATTTATGCCCAAGATTTTTTTATATATTTTATTACGTTTATTTAATTATATAATCCTCAAGTCTATAAAATTAGCCCCAAATGACATCTTCAAATTGCTTGGTTTGCTCAATCAAACCAAATCAATAATCACTCCAGAATTATTCATTACACAAAACAAGAATATTAGCAGTCACTCGCATCTGAGAGGATGGAAACACATTTCAAATGTTTGACGTTTTAAGCAAATTAGTGGCATGGCTCTGTGAATGGTGATGGTCTTGGGTGTCCAGACTTCCTAAAAAATTAGGGATGGTCCAGATTTACAAGCAGTTGTCCTGGAATCCTGATTCCTGTCCTGTTTGTTGTAGCTTAATAGACTCAACCTGATCATTGAGCTTCCTTGTGTCGCTGCACATTGATTTTCTCAGTCCCTCCTTTCTTGGCTCTTTGTCTCTTTTTCTCTCTCTCTCTCTCAAGCTGTCAATGCGAGAGTCTCATCTGTTAAGTTTAAGTGAGAATATTGCTGTGATGTCAAGATTCGCACCATGTACATGCCTAGATATGTTCTCGCTTGTCCTGAATTTCACCCATTCTTGTCTGGTCTCACTAGTCAATCTAGACTGAAATATCTTAAAAACTTTTATACGGATTGCCATGAATCCTGGTATAAATATTAATGGGTCCCATTGATGAATCCTGTTGAGACAGTTTAGAGATTTTTAAAAAGCAACATCATCAGGTTTGTGTTTCTTGTATGATCAATATGATCAAACACCTGCCAAACTGATAACATTAACATTAGTGCTAAATAGCAACAGTTAGCATACTAAATACGCAACTAACGAGGTAGTCATGGTCAGCACTGCCAGCACCAAGAGGGCTATCTAAGGATTCGCCGTTAGCATTTAGCTCAGAGCTGCACTGTAACTAAATACAGCCTCAAAGTGCGGTTAACTAGTTGTAGAGTTAGCCATGTTTAACTTCTCCCCCTCCTCGCTCTTCCCGGTTGCATAACTACATCTGCAAGTTTTAAAGAAAATAAGAGCCCAGTATAGCAGCTTTTAAAACCAAATGGAGAAAAACTAAACTGTTACGTTTGACATTTTCAAAGTGCACCTTACTTTTTTTACAAAGCAATTACAAAAGAGCTTATTTTCCAGAATTAGTAACAGATAATCAGAATAATCCTGTGTCGGCTACTCAGCTGTTAAAAGCATTAGATGTCAGCTCCAAAATGCCTCTCTGAAACTTTTTACTCATCAAAGTCAGGTTGAGTATTAACCTCAGAGTTACTACGATGAACATGTGTTTTAGAGAAATGCTCAGGAGGAGGAGTAAGGCAAATTAAATCGTCCACTTGCTCAACTGACCCTTTCCCAGCCAACAGTTTTGCAAAGAGCATCCAAGTGTCTGGTGAATAGAGTGCTGGCAATCATGATTCCCCGCTCACTCGGATCTTCTCCCTGCCACTGAACACTTGCTATTGTAAAAATCTCTCCTACAGAAAAGCTCATTCAGTGCCTCACAGTTTCAGGCCATTTTCATTTTTTCTTTCCACGTTTTCAAAGTTACATTACTGATGCTTTTTTGCTCTGTGTCAGTTTGTCTGTTGTGCTTTATGTGCCTTTTTGGCAGAGACTATTATATTTTGTCTTCATTGAGTCTGATTTAATTGGGGGGTTTTTTAGCTGTTTTGGGGAAATAAGAGGTCACAAACAAGCCGACAGATGCGCCTGGTATGTTATTGCCACATTAAGATATTCAGCCTAATGTGTCAGGAAACAATTGCCTTCGAGACCCAGCAGACACAGAGCAACATTAGCATTCATTTGGAATTGTGTGTCTGTCTACCTGATGAAAGTAAGTCAAACTTTCAGTCTCCTTCTTTTCCCTCCCCTTTGTGATCGAGCAAGAACCAAAACAGCAGAGTTGTTGCGCTTTACATAAATCCCCTGATTTTTTTTTTTTTTGTGTTATCAAAAAATATTGATAAGTGGAGCTTTAATGAGCACTCCCCTAGCAGCATTAAAAGGCTACTTAGAGGTATCCTGTGGAGTTTTTGACCACCAGTAGCCTGGAGCTGTGTTATTACAAGTTACGGCTCACAGTTTTATTGGAACCAAGCAGGTACAAGACACGCACACACGATAGGTAATATATATTATTGCAGTAGGTTTCATGCTGTTTCATTCAGCAATGAACATAAAAAATGCATAATCAATAAACAAAACTAGCTGTGAAGATGTTTTATAACAATGACAAGCATTCAGCTAATTTTTGAGACTTCAAGAATAACAACAAAGCATTTTGCATTCATGTAAATGTAATTTGTAAATCTGGTTTGTTGTCACGTACAATCATACACACAGTTCATCACAGTGAAATTTGATCTCTGCATTTCCCCAATGCCTGAGGGGAAATGTAGTGATATAGTGACTTGACTTGTCATGTATTTAATCTACTGAGTTGGGAAAAAACATACATTTTTGTCTGGTAACTTTTTTTTATAAACATAATAAAAAGAAAAAAAACAACCTGACTATATAATTATTAAAGATTAATGTTGCAAAACCTACTTAAAGTTATTGTGGTCACAATGATCAACACTTTTTTTTATAAAGATAACTTAAAAAAAAAGATCAACCTGACTATATAATTATTCTATAATAATATTCAATGACAGAACCTGCTTAAAGAGATCATGGTCACAGTGATCAACCACTTACATGGATCCAAAAATTCATTTTCATACTGACAAAACATGAGGAAAAAATTTTGACTACAGCAGTTTTATTTTGTTTTGACTTGCTCCTTAGCAGTAACCTGTCTGCTTCTAGCTGCTACTTAAGGTGCTGGTGCATCGTGCACATAAAAATCATGGTAGGAGGAAGAAAGTTATTTCCTCTTAATAAAAGTTGTGGTCTTCTTGAAACTTGTGACAAACTGCCAATAATGAGCCGGCCAGATGCAACAGCCAAACTTTGTGTTTCGTCAGTCTACCTTGTTGAATCTATAAACAATAAGAAATGATCACAACTGTTGTGATGAAAACAAAAAAACAGTTCTAATCTGCCTGACAAATACAAAAATCATCTATAGTGATCAATTTGACAAACAGATCACTGACAGCAGATTTCACCTTTTATCAATCAATCGCAATATAAAATTGTACATAACATGTTGGAGTATTTTACATCGCCCACCCATAACTTGCGCTACCCCAGGCACTACTCTAAAAAAAATCCCAAAAAGGAAGCTATGCTCTCCTTGCACAAAATGTCAGGGCCCCGAGCGTGTAACCTTGGTGTGGTTTTTTTTTAGTTTTTTTTTTTAGTTTTTTTTTTTTTGATGCTGATTTGAATTTCACATCAGAGGTAGCACAAAAAAAATCCACCTTTTATCATCTCAGTAAAAATTGCCTATGTACAGCTCTCTCTCTCCTGGGCAGATACTGAAGGAATAAAGCATTCTTTCATCACTGGCAGGCTTGATTACTGCAAAGCTCTTTTTTTTCCAGGTCTACCAAAGAAAACTCTTTGGTTTTAAGTTCTCTAACACAGCCCTTAGATGTTTGCTGGCATGTAAAAATATTTTCTGCAGCCAAAGTGAACTCCAAGTGAGAAGAAAAAGATTGTATTATAAATCACTTGTTGCTCATTTTAATATGAAAGTTCTGCTTCTGTCCCTTTAAATTTTCTGAACCTGAAAAACCAAAGCAAGAATGGACACTCCCAGCAATGACACGTATCTCCTTGTCTTCCTGATAAACTAAAACATAGAAAACAGGCCACTTTTTGGCATTGCTTTAGCATTATTAAGGTTTTAGAGTTGCAAACAAAGTGTTGCTATTTTACTGCAAGTTATCAAAGTAGATGGAGTGTGGAGTTCTGAGTGTCTAGTAAATTATTGAGTAATAATAACGTAAAAACTTGGGATTTTTTCAGACTCAAATTACTGTAAGTTTCATCAGTGTATTTTGTGTTGTCAAACCTCTCCAAATAGGCCCTGACTCAAGCAAACTGAGAGGTTTTACTCAGAATATAGCAACACATGTGCAAGACCTGAGGCGCAGCAGGTATTGCAACACCTTTTAAAACCACTCCACTCACTTATGAGTCAGTTTTCAAAGAAAATTAAGCATTTGTCATCAAACCATTCAGTGGACCGGCACGAGAGTACACATCAGAAAGGCTTTTACCAGAGGATGTTTTTAGATTTGTCTGGTCTAATGGGAGTCTCTTTCATGTATTGTAGCTCCATGGCCCAAAACAAACCACTGTGAGGATGCAGATCTTTCTATCTTTCTATCGATCAGAAAGCAGATTTTAGCATCTGTTGACACAAAGATGTTCATTTTAGTCCCCATAGCTCTAACCTCTGGCACAGCCTACCCGAGCACTTGAAGGGAAAGTGGTAACTATTTTAGGACAAGATTTAGGAATCTTTTTTTATCTTTCTTATCTTGCTGATCGTCATTTGTCACTTCTGTTTCCACTATTTTGCTACACTGTGCTTTTTTCTGTTTGGGTTTGGTCTATTCTCTGTTAAGCTTTTTGCTTTGAATCATCCATAAAAAGTGTAGAGTTCAACCTGAATTGGAAATAAAATGAAAGTTTAGAATGAAAAAAAAAGGTAACATTTTACTTTTCCTGCTCAAACACACAACGTAAAACATCAAAGAGTAAAACTGGACAGCTCAGAAATTAAGAGTAATGACTGCACTCACTCAATGTGATAGACGTTCTTTCCACTTTTCTGCCATACATAAGTCATGTTGGGGGGGTCAGCCACCGCCTGGCACCGGAGAAGTGCATTCTGGGACATGTTGAGGGTGGTGCTTTTAGGAGGGACGACAATGACAGGTGGACCTGTTGGGAGACATAATATGTATAGTAAAAAAAATAACTAATAAATGACTATTCACAGAATTACAGGAAAAGGCTTAAAAATGTCCATCAAAGTTCCATCATGATTGAGTGCAGTGTATTAAGTCATAGATTTCAACTGCCTGAGCCCCTTTTTTTGAAACACTGTTGCACTTCTGAAAACACTTTCGATTCAATTTATCATTTTTTAAGGAGAACACAGAATATTATTTTCCCTTAAAATATTTAATATGCAATTTTGACAACCTTATCTTGGTTTTACATTTTCTTGAGTTGTATACATACATTATTCCAAATGTTTCATACATTCAGGCTTAGAGATATCTAAAATATAATTCAAGGTAGCAGTACATTCAAATTCGCCACCTGTCACCAGTCAGAAAGTGAGAAAGGAAGTTAGCAAACATGAGTAAACCGAACTTGAATGGGGCTTTAATACTTTACTCCACCTGTGAACATTCCTCCTTAACTAATCTGCAGTTGTAGCTGTTTAATACAAAATAAATAAACCCTGTGATCCCAAACTATTTTGCCGCATTGTCAAACTACAGCTTCTGTTTTCATTGTTTTGATCTCACAGCAGACATCACAAATTTGCGTGTAACCCGTGTCAAAAGTAAATAACTTCAATTTCAAGTGCATCAGTGGTTTCAAAATGACATGTGCTTTTATCATTGCTCCAGTCAAGACAGTCAAATGTCTGGGGAACTGAGTCAGAATAGCAGATGACACTAAAACTGTGTTATTGTTTTTTTTGTTTTTTTGTCGTTTCTAAATGAGACATCAACACAGTTCTCTGGTAATAAAGACAGACCTCTTTCATAGCCAAACAAATTAACTCATATATTCACACATCAGCATCAGTCTCAGTTATGTTTTTGTTCGTTTCTTTCATCACTGTACAAATTAAATGTCCTTCATATTTTATTTTTTCAGATATATCCCCAGCAACTGATGTATGTTAGTGATCAGAGTTAAAGGAGAGGAAGGAAAATTAATATAAAAACCAACTGTGTCACATGGTGTTGAGTAAATGAAGGTGGAACACAGTTAATAGAGGAAAAAAGAAACAGTTTAATATCAAACCTAACAAATGCATGTAAATTAAGAATTTACAATTAAATTTAAATGAAAGGGTTCACCCCCTTCTGCACCTTATTGGCTGTACTTAAACTTCTGTCTATCTGATCAGACCAATATAATTAAAAGTTAGAGCAAAAAATAATAAAAAAAATAGAAAGCAATTGAATAAATGCTCTTAAAAATATTTTTATATGATGCAGCTGACTATTATATGTCTCTCTTGGACCAAACAATCCCATGAAGTCCATCTTTACATATATATGAGAGGACTGTTGATCTCCCAGGATATATGACAAGTCTATATTGATATATGACAAGTCCATATTCACTTACTAATAAAAATGTATCACACTTACACACTGTTCGGCATAAATGTGATAAGTTCCTGTAGTGATTTAGGACAAACATGTTCCTATCTGAATCTGCAGACTCACCTGCTATCAGTTCTGGTGGCATTAATGCAAGATTACTAAAATATGAAACATTTATGGTTGAAAGGTTATGATGCTTGAGTGCAAATGTTGTTGTATGTAAGGGTTTTTATACAATGACTGTGTTAATGTATGAGCAGGAGTAATACAAACCAAGGAACTGTCCATCCATCAATTGATTAAGAAACAGGAAACACACTTGAGGAAAAAGAGCTTTGGATTTGAGGATTGCACAAAGCGTGTTGAGAATCATGATTTTTATTTGACGATTATGGCAGAGCAACGGAGGAAAGCTGTCAATATCCCTGAGCCTCTGTGCTGTCAAACATACTCATGTAATTTCCTTGGAAACTAATCGCATACAGCCACTGCAGCGTGCTGCTAAAGTGTCAAATTTATCTCTTCCCTGTACCATGAACACCTCCATCAAGTGTTCCATTTGCAAAAAGCTAATGAAGTGGTCTTGACATGCCACTTTCTCATGTTTTCATGTATAAATAACCACATGATCTGTACAGCAAGCATTACTGATGAGGTCTATAACTTTAAATGCTCGATGGATATGTGCATGAGTGACAGTTTACAGGTTACTTAGGGCTTTCAGACTCACTTCATCCAGATCAGCCATTAATCTACTGTAATCCATCCATGTGGCAACGCTGCTGAAAAATGGAGCCAGAGCACAGAAATTATGACTTAGACTGAAGAGTATTAGGCTCATGATGATTATTATTCAAAATGTGGCCAATGCAACTGTGAGGTTCCAAAATGAAGTGAAACCTCAGTTGAGACGTTATGCCAAAACAAAACATTCCCCCGTGCACCACGCTTCAGATGAGTCCTGGTTCTGCTGAGAAAATCAGCAGTAGGAGTAAGAGTAGGAGTACAGGAATAAGTCAGAAATAAATTCCACAATGTGTTATGCAGCGCTGTGTCGGTGTAATCCAATAATACACAGTGGCATATTTGCATATTCTACATGTATTTTGTCCTTAAAGTGGACTGTAAAAATGTGTAACCTGAAAACTTCTTTGGATCTGCAAAGGGTGTCTTAGGACCTGGAAAAACTAAAACTTTTAATCTCATGATACATTTTTGCCCACGTACCTTAAGAGAAATAACAATACGTGAAATTTTAAGACCATATATTCCAAAATATATGGCATTGTCATTTCGCTCAGCTACAGCAGCCTTACAAGCTCAGAAAACAGTCACGTCACTGAAATGTAGCCTTTAAACTTGGCAAAACACACCAGCTTTATCACGATAAAGCAGTGCCCTCAAAATCCCAGATGATATCCTGTCTCGTATCATGATATCAGAGTTATCTTCACAGAGACAGAATAAAAGTTGAATTCAGCTTGAGTTTCTGTTACCACTCTGTCATATGATGCAAGAGGGAGAAACAGAAATGTAAATTACGGTGGCTGGCAGCCAGTCAGGCACACAGACATCACAGACAGCGAAGGAACTGGCAGACAGACAGACAGTGAGACAGGTAGACAGGCACAAAGACAGGCAGCAACTGACCTTTGATCTTTACTCTTGTCACGTGAGTCACGTTTCCCTCAGAGTTGGAGGCGTGGCAGGTGTACTGTCCTGCTGACTGCATGCTCACTGCTCTCAGAGATAAGGTTCCTTCCTGGTAAATATGATGGCACAGATAAACTGAGATGTAGATGAATAAAAATACTATATAGAGATGCATGCAATAGATGGGTAGATAGACAGACAGACGGATGGACACACTGTAATTTGATGGCTGCATACACACAAACAAACAACATGTGACAGATAGAAGGATGGACCCATGTTGGATGTAACAAAATATATTTAATGTCCTCTAATGTCAGGTTTTGAGGTACTTGGACTTCATACTTTACGTATTAAGTATCAGTAAACCATCCAATATGTTTATTTGATAATTGTAGTTACTAGTTCTTTTGCAGTGTAAGTTTTTAAATGTTTAAAATTAAACCTTTGAGTTCTGATATTGTAGGAAAAAAGTGTAGTTGGGGCTTCTTGTTGCTGCCAACAGTGTGCAACTTTATGTAAGCTAATGGTGTGTTTTGTCTCGTCATTTAAATTTTTAGGTTAACATAGGTAGTGAAAGAGGCTAATGTTACCTGACTAAAACTCTGACACATTACCTTTTCTGTGAATATTTCAGCCCTATGTCAGTCAGAAAGATTTGCATCCAAAACAACATGATAATGAAATAAACAAATCCCTCCATCCTGTGCGACTACTTACTTGTAGTATAGCTTAGCTAGCTTTGCTACAAGTAACTAGCTAAGCTACAGCTGTAGCAAGAGTACCTGTAACACACTATAAAACTACGCAGATATCTCCCTAGGCAGACATTTTAATTTATTTTTCGACAGACAGACAAACGGTATACAATAATTTATGAACAATTTTATGGCCATACCTTTTTATTTACTCGTTGAATCACCTTGCCATCTTTTACCCAAGTGATAGTTGGGGTAGGGTTGCCTTTGACAATACAGGCAAGAGAGAGCTGACTTCCAACCAGAGCCTCCACAACAGAGGGTGGAGATTTTGTGAAAGTGGGTGGTGCTAATGGAACAAAAACATTAGGATGAATATTAAAATAAAGATATCTATTCGTTAAACATGAGGAACTACCTAGAAAAAATACCACAAGTTTGCATCATCACAGTTTATTAGGTTATTCAAATAGATTAATCTTATTTGGGTAAATAAAACTCTAATGTAAGATAAGGATACTTTGCTGTCTACAGTAAAAAAAAAAAAAAAAAGGTCTGTAGGAAGCAGCAGCAACAAGGAAGAAAAACTGCAGAGACAAAATCTGGAGACCAAATCTTTGGTCTTCATCATCCCTTTTTATCAGTTGATATACAGCATGACAGCAGCTCGACCGTGTTTGTTTAAACAGCAGCCGCCTCTGTGCAGTTTACTGACATCAAGTTGCATTATTACTTCACACACTAAAGTAAAAATGTCAGTTATGTTGCCTTTAAGATCTGCTGCCGTGAACATTTGCTGCCACTTTAAGTCTCAGATCTCATCGAAGAACAGAGAATGGAGCCTTTAACGTCTGAAAACACTCCAAACATAAACAAACCACTTGCAACTTCAACATTTTACTACAGTTTTTTAGGGACTCATACCCTTGGTACCTACAATAATAAACAGCCAGAGTGGGTTTTTTTTTTTCCGTTTCGAATGGCTTTGATAATTTTCTTTTAAAAGGAAGAAAAGATATATTTTTTCTTTTTTTTTATCTGAGTCAGAGGCTGACATGTTTGGTTCGGAGTCTGTACACAAGAGGGACCTGGTGAAACTCTGATCTATGATTACAAATATTCCTGCTTAATACTCACAAAACATTATCCTTTAATTAATTCTAATCACAAACACACAGTACTTTTAGATGTGAGTTCCAAGCCTGTGAAGGCCACTGACAATCTAAAACATTGCAGCAGATTGCAAACAATAGGATGTGAAGAGTGTATCTGCAAGGCATGTCAGAGAAAAGTTACACCCAAGGTCTCAAGTACACAGTTATCTATTTTAATTCTCATTTCTAACCTGACGCTCACACAGACCAACTCAGTGAAACCATCTCACCTCGCTTTGATCTACACTGCTGCACTGATGCTTTATTCTGTATGTTTGTGGGTAGAGTCATAGCAAAGGTTTCTCTCAAATGCAGCTTCAAAGCAGAAAAATAATGATGCATATTTCATATTCAGATGTATTATTTAAACCTATCAATAAGAATGATGATATCTATAGTCAAGGGTGATTCTTTACAAAACCTGCATGGAGAAAGTAAAAAGTTATCCAAATTACCTGATCCGTCTGAAAAGTTACTGTACATTTTTTTCAAGACTTTGCATTGTAAGCTGTTGAAAAAGTTGCTTTGACAAAAGTTGTTTTGACTACTTTTTGAACAGTTTCAAAAGTTAAACTTTAATGGTATTATGCCTTTAGTATCTGTCAAAAAAGATTTGTATGCAGTACTTTAAAGAATAAATGTAATCAAAGGAGAGATGACAGATGCAAGAGAGGATTTTTTAGTTAAAAGCTTCCATTAGATTAGTGTAGACTGCTTAATAAGGCTAAAAAACAGAACCTCTACACGCATTGAGAACCCACTCATTTGCATTATGCGGCCCAGATATGGACAGTTTCTGAAATCATGTCATTGTTGAGGATGTGACATACTGAAATGCAGGATCTAAAGAATGTGCTTAGCAGCAGAGTGCCTCCTCTAGAGAGAGCTTTGGATTCAAGAACAGAAAAAAATGACCCACTGCCCAAACATTAATCTCTACCAGCCAGGAAGAAAAGATAAAAGAATGCACATATAATATGTGTTGCCTGCTGACACTGGATGCCACCAAGTGCAAACCTTCTTAATGCTGCTTTGAAATTGAACTGAAATGAAGATTTATTTTGCTAAGAAATCAGATCAAACAATCAATTAAAGTTTTGTCCATTGTTCTGCAGTGACAGTGTCCCCTTCCTTCAGTATTTTCCATTGGTATATTATAAATTGGTATGCTAGTAATATTATATTATTACTTGGTTGACTTTGCAATGCCCATCTGTGATTTCAGCATCCCCTGCATTACCCTTTATGATTCAGATCAGAGCGTGCGGAGGTTACTGAGAGTTCTGACTGTCTGATCATTTGCAAACACTAACACTTAGTGATGAACTCAGGCAATGTGAGGGGCAGTAGTCTGACTAACCCAATGTAGGTTGTGAAAGCCTGCCATCAGCTGACTATTTCAGTCAACATTCTCCTCCCTTTTTACTATCTGCGTGTTACTGTTTTGCAAAGGCACGATCCCTGCATCCTGGCCTTAACGCCGCCAAGACAATTGTGATTCATTTAAAGATATACAAACAAAACAGAGCGTTTTCTCCCCTTTGGCGGAATGATAATCGGTGCTGACACAGGGCTGTGGTGATAGGGATGGCTTTGTGAGACTACAGGGGCAATGGCTAAAACATAAAAGAGACACTAGCTGCACACAGCTGAGCACCATTGCACAGAAAGTGATGATGACTTTATACTCAAGGTGTTTCAAAACTAAATTTTACTTTTTGGCACCTCAAGGCTAGCATCACGTGTTCTCTTTTAGCAGGGCATGCAGGTGTATTCAACTAAAAGTCACGACTTAACTAAAAATAATTAGTTTTCTACAAGCCCCTTTATCACGAAGGAGCAAACTTTATATATTAAACATTGCATAAGCAGAAAAGATCTCAGTAATAAAGAAATGAACATATGTATGTATGTGTCTGTCTAGGAGTCAAAGTTATCCATTCTTTCTTTCTGTATTTTGATTGGCACAAAAAGTGAGGTCAAGCTTAAATAACAGGACCAAACATCATTTATTTACATTTTACATTCGGATCACTGATTTTGTCTTTTGAAGCTAAAAATAATCTACTCTCAGCCATACAGGCATGAAACCCCCCCAAAAAAATAAATAAATAAAACACACAGATACACACACAAAAACAAACAAGGTTTATTGCATGAACCTCACCAGCTACAGAGAGCAGAGTCCAAGTGCCGTTTTTCAGCTCATCTGTGAGTTTATCCAGTAAGAGGATTCGACACTCGTACGCGCCCTGGTCATCCAGTTGCAGGCCTTCCAGTCTCAGGGTAGTGATTCGGACAAGAGACACCCGCCCTGCAGACAAACAGTGCAGTTTAAAAGGTGAGAGGGCAGGTGTAAGGGACATGAGATAGGCCAACTGCACGTGATGCTGATTTCACTTGTCATTTCTCAGGTCTGAGTGTGCGTAACTGCTGGAGTGTGAAGCTTTGTCATGCTTAAAAAGAACATTGTCCTCAAACACAGCCTGAAGCAGCCACACACTGACACATGCACAAACACACACACACACACACACACACGCACACAAACAACACGCCGACACATGCGCACGTAAACTCGGAAATATGATCTCCTGGTTGCCAGGTGACGGCTCCCCAGAGTCAGAGTCCATCTAATTTTCTCACTTTATCAGACACAGAATTGTCCAGTGGCTTAACGGCACGTAACAGCATGTCTGAAGAGAAACCGTCAACGAAAAGCATTATGTCGGGACATACAGTCGTCTCTCTGCATCGTGTCAGATATAAAAATGTGTTAACAGCAAATACACTGCAGCATGAAAGCCTCAGTGCCACTGGGACAACTGTGTTGTGATGGTAATTATTAACAGAGGCTCTGATTTCTGGTGGCAGGGAGGGACAGTCCTGACAGTCAAAAAGAACCAGGAAGTTGGAGTTGGGTATGTTGGCAGCGATAACACGCCTTATTTACTTTTCCAAGCCGCCAAAGGCGACTAAATCCACAGGGGGAAAGAGAAGGGGGAGGGTTAAAGTACAGCAAAATAAACATCAGCATACACTTGGGGGATTAAAGCATTTCAAAATTCTACCCTTTGACCCCTGGCAGTTTTTTTTTTTTGCCCCTCTCATGTTTACTGGCTCAGTTTGATATAGGTCACTATAGCACCTTAGAGGAAAGGTTGTGCTGAGGCAGAGATATGCTGGGACTGCCACTGTGAGGCGTCAGATAAAAGGGAACAGGAAGGGTGGAGGTGAAGGAATAGCGTGACCTACGCCACTCCTGCTGCCATTAGAAAAAATTGCATGATGGTCAAGAGATTTGAATTGTAGGTAAAGTGAGTGTGACGGCAGGAGAAAGACAGAAACAGACAGGCATCTCCTGGCAACCACAGGCTTGAGTTGGTTCTGGATGTACAACCTAAACAAGGCTAAAGTTCAATTGTCTAAATAAGAGTTGTTCATGTATAGGAACAACAATGTTTCTATTATCTCCCTTTAATCCAAACTCACTCAAAGCCACCACAAGGAAATAAAGAGTGCAAGATACAGAGAAATAATCAATTGAAATCCATTATAATTTACTATCACAATAGTTCCAATTAAAATTTATTTCAACTATTTAATTAGCAATTGCGGCTATATTAATAAAGATCTATACTCAACTAAAAGTGTTTTCTACAATAAAATTGAAAATGACCATTTTAAAATCTACTCATGTAAAAGTTCAAAGTACCTAGCAACAATTACTTATAACAAGTTTCTTTCCATTGTAATACTAATGTTCAAATACTTGTAATTATAAGTAATTAGTATTTTTTTGTTTTTGTTTTATTTTTAATTTTAAAGCCCGGCAGACCACTTAAGCTACAAGAGGAGTTAACTGTCATAAGGTTGATTCACCGTGAAAATAATGAGGAATTTGTACTGTTATTGTTTCTGATATCAATTTTTAATTACAGTATGTATAACAGAATGTGTTGCAGCAATCCTAACAGCGCTTTTACCGTATTTTTATTTTTTTGTTCATTTCATGTACAAACTTATTAAGTATTTTCAGATATCATTTGTAAATTACCCACTTAGCCCCTTGGTTCCAATAAGGAAAAATTTTAACGCTACAACATGTAATAAATTAGAAAACAATGTGCTTCTAACTGTGTAACAACTGTTTGAGAAGAACCTGTCCTGTTTCAACATGACAATAGTACAAAGAAACAATTTTCTCTGTTTAGTGTAGACAGACTTAACTGGCCTGACCTTAACCCCGATCTTCATCTTTAGAATGAACTGGAAAACTGACTGATTCAAGCCTCATCAGTGTTAAATATCACTTAATCTTCTGTGGATGAATAGGAACAAAAACCTTTAGCTCTTAAGATTGGGAGTCAAACAATCTTGTATGGGTGTTTAATTTCAATGTCCACATACTTCTGGCTATGTAGTGTACGCTATGCTCTAAAGACCCTAGAAAGACTAGATATTATTACTGCTGACAGTTAAAGCCGTAAGGGATCTGAAAAAAAGAAAAAAAAATAAACTTCTGTGAAGGAAGATCGATTTTCTCTGACTTTCAGTCAATAGGAATCTTTACAAACACACACTGTACAAATTTAGACTTAAAATAATGTAGAGGAGAATTTAAAACTGTTGACGCAAAGAAACAAACAGATCATGATGCAGGTAATCCAAGAAGAGCGCAGCAAGGACTGAAAATAATACTGACAACAAGTAGAGGCCCCACCTCCACCAACAACACTCACTCCTCACTCCTCCCTCCTCTTCCTCCTCCTCCTCCTCCTCATGTTCTCTGCCCTGCTCATCCCCCTCTCTCCTCACTGAAACCATTAAATCAGCCACGGATCAGTTTTTTGACTGGCCCGAGCCAGACAATATCCCCTATCAGTTTGTTTCATGCGCAGACACACACCGACACATCCACATCGATATGCCACGAACACACACACACGCGCTCGCTCGCTCACTCGCTCGCACACACACACACACACACACACACACACACTCACAAGTGCTCAATGCATTTATTTGACTGTTTCCAGCTGAAGTCCCCCAAAGGCTTTGTCCTTCAATACACTCTCAGGTGACAGCGAAAGACTAAACCATTCAGTGCAGTCAGGAGGTGTAATTCTTTACAAATGAAAAGGATGAAAAGTCTGAGGATTCTGCTGGTTTCAGAGCGGAAGAGACTATTAAATGACACGGTCGTTATATTTCGTAAGACAACCACTGTCAAAGGACTGAAAAATCAGCTGGTATAATAATTAAAAACATCTGCATGTTAAGTCCTTCTTCTCTCCTTTTTTTTGTGCTCTGTGCACCTTTTTATTTCTGCGGTATTAGTGTTTACTGATGTTGTGTTTGGTTGCTTTTATTCCTGTATTTTGCTTTTTTATTGTAGCTTTTATGTAAAGCACTGGGAATCATAAAATGGATTTGAGCTTTAACATGTTTACATTCACCGGATCAACAGCGATCAGCCTAAGCACTATCAAAATGGTTGAGCACTGCTTATAAAGGTTTAAATGTTTAAACCTTTCCCTTTTTTTTTTACTTTAAAATTACACACTTCAAACAAAATCAACCACTTTTGGGAAATGATTACAGGTTTGAGAAGCTTTATAAAGTTCGGTGTGAAGCAGGCCCTTCACTGACAAAAGGAACTCTTTAAATGCCACACAGTGTGTTTTTTCTATCTCTCTGTTTTATTCAAAGTGAAGGATGTCCCAGAGATATTGATTTTCTTTCTTCCAAAATGGATAGGTAACATTTGCGGAATGAAGTTTCTAAATGATAAAAAAGTCTTTTGGGGAATCATCGGGAAAGTGTCTTGTTTAGTTGGACAGGGCTCTGTATGAAAAAATATTTAAATTCAATACCATTTTGCGCGACATGGACGTTTATGTCCCTGAGAGTGTGATTTTCACGGGCAGGAAGCCCACATCGTCTCTAAGAGATGTCGTCAGCTCTTGGCAGGCTGCACTAAGCTATTCAGTTTTTCGGTTAGAGAGAGAGAGAGAGAAGCAGATAAGGTTTCAGTCCGTGTGGCTTGTTGCTCTATTCAGCTCTACTGTGTGTGATGGTTTGAAATTTGAATTTAGAGCATCCTCGCTAAGGGAAGCGGGGCTACTCACTGCTGTAACGATCATGAGTAATCCCAGGGCAAACTCGGGTGTTTGTCCATGCAGGAGAGGGAGCATATTAGCCATGTTGGCTGTGTGTAATGTGTTATGCCTGCACACAGTCTGCTTCTGCTGATTGTGATGGGATTTACATGGGAAGAGCTCATGAACAGTGTATTTATACAGCTGTATTTTTATAAAGTCAGCAGTTGTACTGGCGCTGAGGGCCTTTCTGTCCACCTCATGGAGCAGACACTAATCCTTTGATCTTTACTGCTCTATTACAACAAATACATTTAAACCCTTTTAGTTTAACACGCTCTGGGGAGCAATCTAAAGGAATCTAATGTATCTCACACCTTTTAAAGCTACACACAAAGTGAAACACAAAGAATATTGATGGAGGAGGTGACCCACAATCTTGTTAAGTTGCCAAATGGTGGAAGAAAATGAGAGCAAATCACTCAGGTTAATCATAGAATTACAACAAATAACAGTTGGACTCTGAGTCCTAAACTGTAGGGACACCAGAGATCATTCTTGGCCTGAGGAGGTGAAACTCACACCAGTCATCCCATCTGTAAAGCGTCAGTTTCCCATGCTGCACCTGTTAATCCCACTCCAGCCAGTACCTGTGAGAAAGCCTGAGCTCAGCATCAGATTGGACAAAGGGCCTTTTTCTAACCTCTTGTATCCATTAAGAACAGCAGGTTTCTGTTTGTCACCGGAGAGGCATGCGATTAGCATACCTGTCCTTTTAAAGGAGGTGCCTCTCTGTTCAGGATGCTTTATGGTTGAGTGAAGTTTACGAGAAGTGCAATTAATGTGCCATAGGGTAGGCAAACGTTAGGGTTTTTACTAACAGCACATTGCCCTGCTTTTTTTGAAACTAACATCCAGCGTAATGAGGTGTGACATCAGTGTGCGTTGAAGGATCGTCTTCAGAGTCAGCGACAAAGGGCTACTGTCTTTTATGAGCCCGGGCTGAAATTAAAGTCTGCCGTGCTCCCACTAACGATAATTCATCGGCCAAGGTTCACCCTGACTTTATTGCTATGTAAATGTCTGTATCGTATTTCCTGCCGGGGTGGGGTGAGGGAGTGGCATTCAGTTCAAATGAGAGAGGCCTTGGCTCAGCCAAATGCAGGTTTTGATCCTTGGACAAACACACAAATAAAAGCATTGATTCCTGATCTTTGTGTGTCAGTACAACTAATGAATCTGTGATTACCAAGGATTTTTCTAGTGTGCTTTGCCTTATTGTGGCTGGTGATATTGTATACTTTTCCTATTGTTAACAAATCTTAAGACCAATAATATATTGATCCTACTGACAAGTACTTTCTGTTTAGCCAAAAGCCTTATATAGATAATTCCTCTGTGCCAAAAAGCTCCCTTTTGTCCAAAAATGATTAAAAATATGTTCAGAGGCTAAAGTGTCACATTGGTTGATAATTTCCTTCATTAAAATGAACAGAAGCCCTGTAGTTTATTTTGACTCAATCACATTTACAATATCTTAATGCTGATAGTACTTAGTAGCGCCCTAAAGGTGTATTGATCCACGGCTGAAAAAAGTCCCCAACAAATGCACAGTTTTCTCCTGTTCAAGCAATGCTTTCTTAACACTAAAGAGCTCTAGTGTTTTAGAAAATTACAGAACATATTTAAGAGACGTTGTTAAAGATTATTTTTAGTTGTGTCTTAGGGCTCAATAATGAAGAGGGACAGTAATAAAGAAAGTCTAATGCATTTTTAATTTTGGCCTGTTCATATGAGGTCTTGACAGTAATAAAAATGTTTTAAAAATACCCAACATACAAACGTTATCATAAATCATCACTCATCAATTTATCTCCATGGAATACCATTTTTTTCAGTACTGCTATTAGTGCTGCAACTATCAATAATTAGAATTTTTGATTAATAAATTTTTAATAACTTTGAGGAAGCACTGGGGCCTCCTCATTTTTAATAAATTTTAATAAAGATCATGAGATATGATCAAAATCCCTTGAAAAGCTTCTAAATACTTATTTTCAAAAAATAACTTTTCTAACCCCCACAACACACTGTTATTTTTCTTTAACTTAATTAGTTATGTATTGTGCACCCTGTTGTACATGGAACAATATATATATATATATATCTCCTTGGATGGGTAAACTCTCCAAGTTGCTGAAAATAAATGAAGAGTGGTTGTTAGCTGTCCACTATCTGCTCCCACCTGAATGTTAAACACTAAGAATTAATTTTACTCTTTGAAGTGCTACCATCATCTTTCACAAACTGAATTTTTGTCAAAACTTCACATGGTGCTCCAACAGAAATTTAAATTAGCCTCTGGAAAGGTCGATAGGTTGGATATTTTTTCATGCTGCTCAAAAGAGGAAAAATCTCTGACAAAAGGAAGATCTGAGCCACACCGACATGCTTTCCTTTTGTCCACACTAGCCCCATTGTTTGTGACTTTAAAGGATAACAGGAGCTA
Organism: Acanthurus leucopareius; assembly: GCA_029814765.1. NCBI lineage: Eukaryota > Metazoa > Chordata > Actinopteri > Acanthuriformes > Acanthuridae > Acanthurus > Acanthurus leucopareius. Next base: position 6,714,472 of record JAQMCX010000025.1, read on the forward strand.
CATACAGGTATTCTTGGTCCATTGAGGATCTTTTTCCCCACAGACTATCTTTGTTCTTGAAGCTGTGGGCAGAAAGTGAACAAAGGATGATGATGCAATGTGAGACTTTCAGCTCCTTTAAAAGTAGCTCCCACCGAGGCTGTTTGTAAAGGCCATCAAGGTGGGGAGCTGAATATAGTCGTAGACACATATACTGGTTACATTCTTTCAGTGGAAGAAACTGGGACTCAGGCATGGCATAACCGTCCTCATGCTTATTATTTTATTCTTATTTTTATGCCAATCAATGCTAGTAAGACCAAAAAAAAATCAACTGTTGTTTACTTTTGGTTTACAATGAAATCTTATCAAGCCACAAACATATTAAAGCTCAGATTTTCCCATACAGAGACTGCAGTGAGACCTGCATCAAGAAATTGCCACTGATCCAAGGCCCCACATGGCATATATGGTGCTATTCATGACAGTCATTAATGCATCTAACAGCAGTGCTCACATTTGCATACAAACATGCCATCAGTGAATATGTTAACATGCTGTTGTTAAGCAGGTCTAAAATTGGCCTTTCATCCTTATAATCTGACAAATGCCTCTTAAGACTTGCTAATTAACACTAAACACTGAGTACAGCTGAGGCTGATGAGATTTGAATTAGTTTTGAAGGTATGTGATTACAAAAAAAAGTGATAAATAAAATGAAATATTGACCTGAAGATCATCCTTCAATGTGAATGCAGCAATTCATGACAATCCATGTACTGGTTTTTGAGACATTTTACTTAAACTCTGATATGTCGCAGTCATGGCGGCACCAGAGAAAGAGTCAGAGGATCACCAAAATCAGCAGGGTTCATCCTCAGGCGGCCATGAATGTCTGTTTGTTTGTTTCAGAGATATTTCAGTCTGAAAAGAAAGTGTAATATTCCTCATTGTTTTTTTTTCCTCCCAACTACTCAGCTCCTAACCCCACCAGTACACCTGCTTTTTAGTGAATAAACCTTTACTATCCATGGGGCGTAGTGTTAGGTTACTGCTAATGCTAACTGAATATTTCCCACAGCTGCAGCTTCATACTGAAAGCATTTAATGGGTGAAACACGGGTTAATTTTATTTAAAAGTAGGCTACTCACAGGTCAGTCAGTTAGCCTAGCTAGTTTACTGCTATTTTTAAATAAGACTTGGACTGCCCTTTTATTCAAGTTTTCAAGTTCTCTATGAGGACCCAAGATATTGTAAAGTTGGTGCTTTTTCACGTTTTGCTGTGACAACTAATCCTCTGTCACTGGAAATTTTAGACACTGGGCCTCTTTCAATTTTCGTTGAAGACCTCTGGCATAGATTACTGTAACGTTAAGTGCAAATTTGACGGTTGCGTGTGTGTGTGTGTGAGTGTGTGTGTGTCAGGCTGTAACCTATGTGTGGGAGGGTGGAGGAAAGAGCAGAGTGACTGGGTGTGTCTTAGCTCCGCCTCCCAGTGCTGCCAAAGTGGATACTTTTTTATGTTCTAGATGCACTTTTTGAATTTCAAGGAGAAGGCACTAAAAAACTCTGAGGGTCTAGTGACTCTTTAAAGCATTTTTACCCCTCCCTTGTAGCTCTGCGGTGGACTCTGTAGTTTTTGTGTGAATCCTTAGCATTTAGGCTTTAGCCAATGTAATTTTCTGACATTCAAGGCCTCTGTTAAGGTTTGAAAGCTTTGAATGCTTATTGTCAATTTCTAAGTAACGTTACTCTCAAAAACTTGGCCACTCGATTGTTTGAAGGTTAAAGTCAAGATAAATCCTCTTTTTTTATTTCTAAATGTTTGAAAAAAGAATCTCAGAGCTCTACTGCCACCAGTCAACGCCCTCAGATAAGGCAGAATGGTGAGACCTTAGGTTGTTATTCTCCAAGAAGCTCTGGTCTGCCCCCTACTCTCTGGTAAGTGCAATCATCATCAGCAGCTGTCTGCCAGTGTTTGACCCTCTGCCCCACTCATCCAACTCATACAATACTAAAAGCTCTGCAACACACACCAAAGCCTATCAAAAAAAAATGTATTTAGATTTAAAAGTTGAATGTATATGTCATGAACAAAACTTCAAACTCTTTGATCCAACCCTGAAAATGTAGCTTATGTTTTTATTGTTTACCCCAGCCAGTACCCTTTAAAGATACCTCTGATACATATGCAGGAAAGGACATTTATGGCTGAGTAAAAAAAACTTGTAAGTGCTCTGTTTAACTGAGATATTAATTATACATGATACCAAGTATATAATTTGCATGTATATACTGTCTCCTCTATTTACTTACCAGCCAACATGAATGGCAGTCAAGATATAACTTTGATAAGCTTAAAAGAGGTGATTATAGTGGCCATGACAACGTTTCAATCATACTCTCATTGCAAGTTAGAGTGTTAAAGTGTTGAAATCCTATTTTCTTTCCCATATTGTGACATGAAGGATTAGTAACAAGTTAGTGCAACACAGTTTATGAAACTACATAAAGTATCAAGGTTAAAACATGTAGAGCAAGTGTTTATAATGCCATAGCATGCTTCTTTAACAAGAGCAAATAATAGCAGTAACAGTAAACTTTAGGAATGCGTGTAACATTACAATATTAATGACTGAATCTTGAGATAATTGGTTGCTCACCTTCATATTGCGGATGGACGCGAGGTGCGTAGGATCCAAATTTGATCAGGACGGGGATGTCGAGTCCTTCTCGAACCCATTCCACCACATGCGGGGCAGCTGAGGACACAGCTCTTGGCTGTGGTGGAGGAAAACGACATTCCAACTGCACCACATCGCCCACCTTTCCACGCACTTCCGGCCTTGCATTCTCAGTGGTCGCTGTTTGGTTTATCAGAGGCAAAATGACAAATTGGGCCAAGTTATAGTTTTGTATTATACCTGAATAAAATTAAGGATTTATATGGAAAAAAGTGTTCACATATCGTGGAAAAGATTATGTGCAAGTAAAGTTGGTTGCAAAATATCTTTACAGTCAAAGAGTGAAGATACTTACAAAACAGGCAAAAAATGGCCACCAAAGTGAAAGTCTGCAAATATGATCTCGCTGACCCCATATCTGTCACTCATACAACCTGCAGCATGCTCAATCTGTTGGCAAAAGAGACACAATTGTCACAATCGCATTACTTCCTTGGCTACACGCAAGAAGACAGCCATCTGTGACAGATTTCCAAACTAAAAAGGCTACAGCAGAGCTGTCGCTTCTGTCATAATTTTACAGACAGGGGGAGAGAAGTGCTCAGATTTTTATACAGCTTTCCAATAACTGGAATTCATCCCATATCATTACACAAATGGGCAGAGCTGCTTCTGCTGCCAGAAAACTCCCTGGCCCTATATCCTTTTCTGAAAGTAAATGTCATAAATGTCACATAAATCTTCTGAGAGTCACGTGTGGAGCGACATCTAAGTGTTTTATTTGGAACACATCAATGAAGACATTTGGCTGGAGCAGTCAGGAGAGTCAGCACTCAAGGACAGCGATAAGCTGAACGAGGGGAGGGGAGGTCACAGCAAGGCATCAAGGAGTGCAAGGTGATGTCAAGAAACAGCATGACATTTAATATTGTCAGAAAGACGCCTACTTCCATCTTATCAAATGTGTAAAACAGAGTGAGAGGGACAACATGTTAGGTCAGATTTACGGTACACACTAAAAGGCATCTATAATTTTTACCAGCAATCACTTCCTGTGTGAGAAGCTACCAATGACTGTGTGAAATCATTCCCTGCATTAGTAAACACCACACACGCTGATGGGATGGCCTCTCTTTTACACATTTGTTCTTACAGCGCACTGCAGCTGCTGCTGCTGCTGGGTTAGGTCAGCTTTAACAGGAAGTGGGTTGACATCATTACTACATCCACACACTAGCCCAACCTTGCTTGCTATAACCCACATCTACAATGTCTCATTCAGCATAATTAGTACAGTATGCCTATATAAAGAGCAGAGGCTGATTTCTAATGGCAGTGCCACAGACAAATGCTGCGTGTTTGTGTTGTCATGTCTATACACTCACAAAGGCAAACATTAAAAAGTGTGCCAGCTGAGAGCCAGAAAATTGCTCTTGTAACCAGCCCAGCATGAGGCAGTGAATCAGATTCCTTACTTAAAGTGACACTATGGGATCTCAAGCTGAACAGTGACCACTGCAGCTACAAACAACAATACTGAATGATGATAAATGCGAAACTACTTTTTAGCATTCAGCTAAAACATTTAGCTTCATAACAGATGCACAAATAGAGGAACATAAGTAAGCAAACTGACTCAATAATGTCTATAACACAACTATATTTAACAAATGTTTGCTAGCACAAAACTAACATAAGCCACCATAAGCCTTTGATCAAATATAAGTAAAAGTAAGTAAGGCCGCAGCAGCAGTTTACTGTGTTACATTTCACATGAATTCACTCACATATTGCACTTTTGCATCCCTCAAACATTATAGTCTCACTTAAAGTAGCAATGTGAAAATACTCAATTACAAGTGAGAGTACCTTATGTGTACTTATATTTCATATGCTGATCATGTTTTGTGAGTAAAGTCATTCTAAAAAAAGCAATAAATTCCTTTAAAAAATAAAAGTGTAACAAATGTAACAAGTGTAACAAATATCAGTTACAGTATTTTGATTTACTCTCACAGTCAGTGTAGTGGTGGAAATTATCTCACTGTTACTGATGAAATAAATTCTACTCATTGCCAGCTGCTAAATTCTTGATTGTGGACACTTTTGTTTCTCGGTGGAAGGCACTATACATGTGACGCAGCGGCTCAGCAGAAAAGTGAAAAATTGTTGTTTGGAACAGCTCCGCTGACAGCTCATAAAACAACAACCTCCCAACCAACAATAAAAAAGGACTGACTCCTTGCGGTAAAAAATATCTCACCATTTGTAAAGAGTTCTCTCACTGACACTGGAAGTTACAGTTTGATTGACAGCACGTAGTGTGTATCAATTCTAGCCGTGAAATTGAAGCATATAATAATTTCTTTAACGCTATCTGCCACAAAATGCAATGTCAACATTGGCACATAGAGAACATTAAATGTTTATTATACCATGGTCAGGGTGAATGCCTAGGTCTGATAGCTGCAGGGTGCTCATAAATTTCTAATAAAGGACACATAGCTAAGCAGTTCCAGTGAAACTGTCTTCTCACCATTTTAAATTAAAGCGCTGGCTCCGTCTGTATCCGTAACCAGTCACCTCAACATCAGAAATAAATTAAACAGTGTAATCTTTCAGCAACTCATCCTCTGAATACCAAAGGAGGCCAATTGTAGCACAAGCTGCCCTTCTGAACTCATTGATACTTAGTATCAGATAAGCCATTATCTCACGTACCATTCACTAATTAACTTGCTACTCCAGGGTTCGGCGATAGTAAATAACCTGTCATTTATCTAATAAAATCTCGATACTCAGTACAATAACACTGCTGGATAGCTAGCTTGTCTTCTTGTAAAAATACTGTAAAAATAGATTTAATGTCTTACTGTTTTCGCTAGTTATTGACTTGCTATCATAACATTAGCTTACTGACTCAGGTAAACCAAACAGTTCAATAAGCTAAGCAGACAAACAAATATCTCCCATTGCCAAGTCATATCTAAGGTTCATCTTATTTCCTGGAGTAATAAAAATTGTTTTATTTGAATAAGAACTTTATAAGATGACAATGATCCAACCTATTTAGTTGAACTCTCAGGTGTTACCAGGAATAGCGAATTACAGCTTTTGAAAACTTTAAAGTAATGGTTTAAGTGGAATAATGACTTCATGAGCAACATAATCTGGAAGTGATTACACCTCATCAGCCATTATCCCTCACATACCATCAAGGAAATTTGTCCTTGACATTAGAATTTAAAACACTAATACATTAATAAGACATGACAAATTACAAGCAAATAAATATCTGATGAATGACATCGAATTTGCACATAAAGTCCAACTAGCACTACTACACAATGCTTAAAACTTAATACTTCCTGTATAGTGTGCAGGTTTAAATTTGCGACACACTCAGGGCTCCTAAAATGAATTTGGTAAAACTGTATGAAATGGTATTGTTACTAAAAATGAGATGTAGGGTCAAGATTTATTGTATTTTCTGCATAGTTTTTCTCTATGGTTACATGTGTTTTTTATTTCAAATCATCTACTGTAGTCATTACATACAGCTAGATAAAGTTTCATTGTAATTGATTTGTGGTGTCAAATGATTCCAATTTTCATCTTCAGTGTTTTCTACACCTGTAAAAAGTGAACATACCCCATCTTAGTAGCAGCACTAGGCCCTATCCGTGAGGCTTTTATAGGTTTTTCATTTCATGACAGGGGCAAAGTTTGAACCGGTGGAAAACAATTACACAGGCTGTCAACAGCTGCAGCGCTTGTTCCAACACACTCCCATGCTTGAGCAAACAGTACGGCATGCACAGATTCCCCACGAATCAAAGTGAAAGTCAAAAGAAATCCTCAATCTGCGGAGTGTCTGCTGAATCTCTGTCTCTTGGAACGTCAACAGACTTCTGTCCTCTGCCCTTTACCAATGTTGCATCATGCACAGCAACGCAGCAGAGAGCTTATCCTGAACTTATTACATTTGAATTAGGCGTCAAGAGTGTTTGCTGAGACTGAGCCCTGCGAGTCTCGGTAAAACTTCATTATGATTGTGTTGCTTCTCATCTTCACACTGTGGGCGAGTATAAAAGAGCAGTGCACACACACTCACACCCATGCACAAATTAAGGCTGCCTGTTGCCATGACTAGGCAGCGGTGACTCTATCCTGTTTGCCACATAATGAACAGATGCTCAGCATCTTGTCCTCATCCTTCATTGACTGCCTCTTGTTAACTCATTAGAACAGAGATGATAAGGATTGAATACCGAATAATGACGTTGATCATGTCACTGATTAAAGAAATATAACCAGACACTTCTGCCCTGTGCTTGCCACCTGTACGCAGACAAATGAATAAAAATGTTGTTTGTAGTTTTATTGTTTTAACAAGGTAAGACTTATTTGTGTGTCTGGCAAAAATGGCGAGGCAATAAAGTCGAACAACAGTGATAAAAAAAATCTGTTATGGAGAGAAAGAGAGCAGGAGAAGTGCGGCAAACACAGCAAGGCGAAAGATGAGAGGCGAAAAAATCTCGTTAAGCTGCGGGACATTTTCTGTCATTAAATCTGAACTAAAAACTCAGAGCTGCCAGACAAAGCGGCCTGCACAGGTGAGACGCTTAGCCGTGGCAACACAGATGGTCTCTAGACATTTTCAGAGGAGTTCTTCCTTCCTCTGACGTTGAGGACATGCATAAACATAAGCACATCCACAGCACAGCACTCTGGAAAATGTTTAGAGCTATAATAAATGAGCCTGTAGTGCACAAAAGAAAGTGCCCTGTCTCACGCAGATTTATCAGCTGACAGAAATAGAAATGTCAGTGACAGGCATGCTGTTGAAATTCTGTGTTGTTGCCATTTTAATCTACACAAGAAAAGAAATGGGGACCAGCTGATTAATCATGACTGAGCTCCAGTAACAGATTTATAAGCAGTTCTGCCTCCTCTTAATCTACCTCACTTGAAACCGAACAATAAAGGAGCAGCTACGCATTTGTTCTGTGATCGAATACCATTTCTTTCATGAGTATGACCATGTTTGTTCGTGTCTATGCTTGGAGCATGTCCTATATAATGGCCCTGGTATTGATTTATACAGCTACAGGTACTGAATGTGTAAAGGGAATTTGTTCAGTGGGTTAGGATGGTTTCAAAGCTGTTTGTATCTGCCAGGAAGCTTAATTAGACATTAACCTCAGACCTTAGAGAGAGTAAAAGGGAAAAAAAAAAGTCAAATTCCTAATGTGGTGTGACCTACAGGGGATAGTAAAGAGATAAATGGTGCTTTTAACTTTAAACTAACAAAATCGTACTCCACAGATTTTTGCAATAACATTAGCAGAGCCAAAATAAATGAGTGATGATGAGATTAGTCAACTTCATCCAAAAGATGTGTGTGTGTGTGCGAAACTTTTTAACTTTGGGAATTTGACGTTGGTTCAGCACCACAAATAAAACACTGGGCAGGCACATCCTTTCAAGCTTTCATAATAACAATGTTCACTTTCCAACCCATGAGCTCTAAGTAGTCATTTAGTATTGTAGTAATGACTAATAAGTACCCATTGATCAGACGACACCAATTGTAGAAGTCGGCCTTAATTTTGATCTCAGCTATGAACCAGGAACGTTTTAGACATTTAAACACCAGGGATATTAATCAAAACCCCTTCCCTGTGAAAATAATACCAGCCTTTCTGGTGCAATTGTAATAAGCATCAAAATAAGTGTATCATTTTCCAGAGGCTCTCTGATCTCTGATCAGATGCTTGTTTCATTTGACCAATACTACTTGACCCAAAGGTAGTCACAGGACGATCACATAAGACAAAGAAAAGAAGCAACTATTCCCATTTAGATGTGGATGTGACTGAATAAACCTCCCTCTGCTCCAAACCATGGAGGAGAACCCTGAGTGGTTGCTACAGTGGCTTTGTCACTTCTGGGGCTGTGGAAATGTGGCAAACTCCATGGCAGGAGTAATGAAAACTCAACAATTCTTATTTTCAGATGATTAAAAACTAATGCTTATGAATAATATACTCCATTTCTGCCACTTGAAAAATGACTAACACTATTAAACAACTATCAAAAACAAGTGCCTATTAATGTACTGTGAACTGCCTGATAAATCAACTGACTAATGGTTTCAGCTGCACTGAACATTCTATAACAGATTGCAACCAAAAGTTTATCAGACTGCCATCGAACAGTTATTGTGTTTTTTGGCCAAAACTGAGAATTTGAGACTTGGACCAAACTGTGAGACAAGACTTTACTTTGGTCTGAGATCCCTGCAGACGTGAATTGAGACTTTAACATAAAAAAATATCCAATTAAAAGTGGGAAGGTTTGACTGTAGAACATTAAAAAATAAGTAAGGTAGTGACATACAGGCTGTGAATAATCAGACAGACTGAATATTTGATTATCAGGCCGCTGCACTGAAAGGTCTTTGTCTAAACTGGGTTAAAGGAACATCATCAGTTCAGCTTTCAAAGGGACTTCAGTAACATTTAAGACTTGTGCTTGACTTAAAATTTACTAATGAAGACTTTGAGACTTGACCTGGCTTTACTTCCTCTATGCCAATCCTGTTTTGCTGACTCTTTTCAGACAGTTCTTGACATAATAAACATGTTTCTGTAGTGCTTGACATCAGCCCTTTGGAGCTCTGTTAGCTGACGTGCTTTGAAAACTCACATCAGAGTACTGATTGCCAGTCGCCTCTCGCCGCTGAAAAATGCCGCTCATTGGCATTCAACCTGCTATAACCCACCTCTGCAGCAGTAATTGTAATTGTGATTTATTACTTCAAAGCCTAAGCTCTTCTCCATGAGGTGCTTACATTATTCGGCCTGCAACCTGTTAGTGTACATTTTACTTTTCGTAGCTTGCACATGGCTTGAAAAAGCCCATTTTTAAATTCTAACACAAGCTTCCCATCACAATAGGAACCCTCTGCGCAGCTAAGTTTGATGTGCACTTAAGAGAAAATAGGACAGTATAAAGAGGGGAGAGCAAAAGAGAAAAATAAAGAGGTTTCCACTGTGTGGGAATTGCATCTTTGTGCTCTGAGTACAAACATTAGGTGTCTTCTATAAGAATCACAGAGCAGGCAAGCAAATCCAGATGAAAGCCACACTTATGTTTGGATTTATTAATTTATGTAATTTACTTCAGTCATATACATAAAACAGAGGCCATCAGGGGCTAAAAGTATAGATGGGGCAAAGTAATTGTCAAGTAAAGATCTAAACACACAATCATTATGAACCTTTCAGTAAAATATCATTTAACGTTAAGTTTATTTGGTCTTTTCTGAAGCAAATTACTTAAAATCTCATTTTTTAAACATTTTTATTTATTCCTTCCCATTAAACTATTCTCGTCCAAATATTTGTCATTTCTGAGCTGAATATTTAGCATGTTTGGTTTTTTTTTACTCTTTTGAGTCTTTACATCTAAATCACATATAAAATAAAGTGTCATCTGTTGTCCATCTGCTGGCCTTCCTTGCCAAAATGCACCTTTCCCTCAAAGCTCCTGCACCGGGATTGGCTGCTGTCAAAATGATTCAAAGCATTTCTGTAGTCAGGAAAGTGAAGAGCTTTTGACACATGACTTTACTTTTATTTGGTGTTAGGGAGGATATCAAATAAGTCATACTCAAAAGCCTGAGTGATGTTGATTTTGTTGCATCAAGCTGAAGTTAACAGAATCCAGGTCTGAGTCAGTTGTATGAGTCAAGTCCACACCTCTGGTTAAAAACAAATGACATCTTGGATTGGGGACAATCTTTACTGGGCATAAACAGGTAAAACTCAGTACTAGGAAAAGCAGAGAGCAGTGTTTTGGTAAAGCAAAACATTTAATTCCTAACCTAAGAGGGCCCTGAAAACCAATAAGGCTCAGTTGGAAAAGGTTGATGTCACATACTTGTGCACCAATCAGCATGTAGCAGCATTTGAATCAGAACAGAGATACCTGATCCACTCAGACCACACCCATCCAGTCCAATGAGACCGTTTTTCTGTGTTGTGGGATGTTATTTACATATTTTTATACTTACATAGTGACTTTATAGTCAGTGTTGTAAGGAAATACTTGAGCTTTTGTTTTCTGGGGCTTTAAAGACATTAAAAGCTGATTTTACATAATGCCTGTTTGTTGTTGTTGGTTTCCCATCGTGTCGTTATAATGCTGCTGAGACTTTCTGACATGGATAATTCATGAGAGTGATCGTCACAATGCCTCCTTTAATATTTGTGAAAGTCCCATTGTTGACAAGCAGTGACTCAGTAAATTATTTCCAATGAATCTACTTTGAAACAAGACTCTAAATCAACATTAACAGCAGACTTTTTAGTCATGAAAAGCACACTGGGATAACACATGCAAAAACACTGGGATGAACTTAGTAGTGTTTTGCATCTACCCATCATTCATTAAGTGTCAGATTTGAAATGTTTGCTGCTTCCCTGTGTTTCAGAAGGTGTCAAGCAAGTCATTGTCCTTCACAAAAAGTACTTAAAATGAATTTTCATTCACCTCCTTCAGATGGCGTTATGGAAAATTGCGCCCATCTGGCACCTTAACAGACTCAATCAAACCAGAAATAGAATGTGAAATCATTAAATGTGTCTAGTCTGAGGAAGTCAAGAAAAAATATTTCTCCCACAATCTGTGAAATGAAGACAGACACTGGTGTCGATACAAAATCAACAGCACAAAAAGATGAGATTTTGTACTCTGTTTCTATTGTAGAGTTGTAGAATATAGATTCATGTAAGATATATTATGTATTTCTTTGATAAATGTACCAAATGTTAGTTAAAAAATAAAAAAAAAGACAATTAAAAATATATTCCACTACTACAAAGAATACCTTGATAGTTCCCATGAAATGAACGCCAAACTAAATTATAAGCCCTTGCAATTTAGGTGTTAAAGTGTTCAACTTTCATCTAAATAGACACCGGTGACAGTGTTTTGATCCACATATCCACCATCTTGACCCCGTTTATCATCGCTCCAAAGAGTTCAGGGCAAAGGTTTTCCCTGTCGCAACACAATAAAACAATAAATGCAATAAGGAAAAAATAGCATCGAGGTCGTGTAAATAAATGATTAACACGGACATTCTGCCTGGTCGTGAGAAGCCACCGCTGCCGAGTTCAGGCTCCACAAACTTTCCGTTCAGTCTCACATTTCCCATTATTATGAAGAGAAAAGCCCCCATAGAAACTTCATTACTGATGTTTAAATGCATGACACAGTTCAGAGGATTGAGAGAAAATTTCGCACTCCCCAGCTAGAGCTCAGAGCATTAGTTTTTCATCCTTTCAAAGCCGCTGGAAGTCAGAAACACTTCCAGAATCATTAACTGCTGTTTTTTTGACTTATCCTACCTGTAGCTCGATTACTGGCAGCCGCTGTGACACTTCCTTTTAAATACACATCCTTGGTGTGTCTCGTCTCAGTCCAACCAGTGCCTCGGTTTTGCTCCGTGTGGAGACCGGGTCACTGTCTGGCACACTATAAAGCAGGCCCTTAATCCTTGGCTGCGCTGCAAACTACCTGAAATATGAGCGCTTTTTCTTTTTCTTTCTTTCTTTCTTTCTTTTTTTTTTTAAAACACCCGCAGGCAACAGGTGCTCATTTCACGTACAGGTGACGGTGAAGCATCGACGCACCTTTGCTGCTCCCTCGCTCAGCTCTCTGAGAGTCCACCTCCCCCATCCTCCCCTCCCCTCCCCTCCCCTCCCACCTCTGGCTGCTGCTGCTGCTCCCTTGTTGTTCAAAAGACTCGAACCACATTAAACATAAGTTGCCACTACAGTCATTTGAGCTCTTTAATGTTTAAGCCGATGCAGATTTAATAAATGTTTGTTTGTGCTGGCAGAGGATGAAAGGCGACTTTTTTTTCTTTTTTTTTTTTTTTTCTATTAATCCCCCTGATGGCATCCAGTTTAGTGGTAACCACAAGAGGGTGTGCTTTACCTGATGTTGGTGGTCAAAAGAGGAGAAAAAAGTCAACACTTGCTGGATACATGAGTCAAACGTGTATTATACACACAAAAGGCTGTAAAATCAGACTGTAAAATATCTAAAACCTGCTATCTTCACGTCTGCATGGTATGTTTATTTAGAACAAACATATCAAAACTGTGTCTTTAAGGACAAGAACCATAATAACAAAACTTCAGGTTCTATATCAGGTCTTTGTTTTATTTCGCTTTTCAAGCAACTGTAGGTTATGAAAAAATACATTTTTCTTTGATATATGTGCACAAACAGCAATACTTCATACAAACAGTAATATACTCTATTTGAAAAATACACTGTTCTTGGCTACAATTGTCTTAGGATAGTACTTCTGACATAATAATTTCGGAGAAATATAGCTCCCAAAGCTTCTCATGATATAGGAGACACTACCGTCTCAATTATATATTTTGAGATACACTATGAAATAGCTGCGCAATTGTGCAAAAAAACACAAAGATTCTCAGTAATCCAGGTCATGGAATTTCAAGCAGTAGTACATTAAAGGCATTTGTGCGGGATCTAAAAAATGTCTCACCATTCATCAAAGGTTTGATGTTTTGAATGAGTGGTGAGTGTTGTACATCTGCAAAACTGTGCTACACCATTGCTGGCGAGCATCAGATCCGGCATCCTCCACTCATTACAATCACTACAAGTGTTTTGGTTCACTGTTGTTGAGTTTCTAAAGCCTCTACAGTTGGCCGAGCTGTTGTGTGGAGGATAATAGAACATGAAGCAGTGAATAAACAACACGGTATTATAAAAAATAATCAGCAAAACAGTTCAAATCCTGCATGGTGCACTTGTGAACAAACACAAGTCTCTCTGGCAGGGCAGTGATAAAAGTTTTGCCTTGTTACATTCAGAAACTAAAAAGTAAACAGCAGGCAACAGTCTCAAGATAAACAGTGTGGCATAAAGGAGGGGATTCTCTGCCAGTCAGCAGCTGTCATTTGGCTCAGTCGCCAAAATCTGGGATGTCATCATAGGAATATCCTCGGTAACCCTTGGCTGCGTAGTAGGCGATCCTCAAATGGTAAAAACCAGGGAGGAAAACGAGTATTCCTATGATGATGACAGGAATGGTGCGACCTGGTTGCTAAAAACAACAACAAGAAGAACCTATCAGGGATTACAAGTAGACAATTCTTTGCATTACGAGATTTACAAGCCAAAAAGCTTGGGAACCTCACACAAAACATCATATGCTGAAATAGTCTAGTTGGTAATGAGTTGCTGGAAGAAGCATCAGAGAGTGCTTAATGTGCTCAACAGGCTCTAACATCCTTATCTACACATTGCCTGCCAGCATGACGAGAACACCCTCTGAATGAAAAGGGTGTGCAGGAGGCACACACATGTGATGGCTTCATCTTTCTAAACACTACTTTCATGTAAATCATCATTTACTTCATATACACAGCAGCTAACCACCTGGAGGCATAGGCAGTCACCATCAGCCCCAAGTGAAGTGTTTCATTTCACCACCAGATGGCAGTCTTGTGCACAGAGTTACTATAGCCCTTTCACAGTTTTTTGTTTTTGTTTTTTTTTTAATTCAAAATGGTGCACTGCTGCATTCGACATGAAAGTTGTAAAAATGTTGAACTGTGTGTATGTGTTTTAACCAATACTAGTTGAGATGTGTTGGAGTTTTATCATGATTTAACCCTGAAATGAGACCAGTTCACTAGAAACACTGTTGTCTTATAAACACACACTCTCTCTCCTCCTTTCTCTTGCTCTCTCTGTCTCTCTCACCAAAATAACAGAGGGCACATTCTCTCGATCAAAAACTTGTCTGAATTATTGCAAGAGAACCTGCCTGCATACCATTTTTACATCACTCGGTGCTTGAACCTGCAATTTGTGGTGTTAGATATGCTATTCTAATGTGTGTGGGCTAACTGGCAAGTCAAACAGCTCAAATACTCTGACGCTGCCTTCATGTCAGATCAATTTTCTGCAAACACGATCTGCAGACTGGAAAAAATATTAAGATTAACCTCCTACTGGTAATTACAAGTATAATATGTGTAGACTCTGTTATCTCCCGCATGGAGTCATGAATTAAGGCAGCAGAAACCACAGCAGGGGATCCACCAGAACTGGCACTACGAGGTATAAAATATCAAAATCATTAGTTATATTAAAACACACACAAAAGCATTGTGGCCAGGGAAAAGTGCGAGCGCAGCAGAAAGATGAAATGGCAGCGGGCAATAAAATGTCAAAACAAGTGTTCAATTACAGCTATTTAAAGGCTAGATTAACAGCGGCACGAGTGTTTTAATTACAGCTTGAGTCAAGATTTTGGAGGTTGTGTTGGCTCTGTCGAAGTGTCAAAAACATAGTTTAGTATTACACCACAAAACTTCTTTGGCACTGACTGAAATGTTTTCATACCCTGGCAAGGAGTGGCAAAAACTGGACTGAAAGCTGATATAGGGAGTCCAGTAATATTTGTCTGTCTTGTTTGCTAATTATTTGATCAAATGGTTCCTGGTAGAACTCAAAGTTTTAAATTCAGAATTTAAAAATAAGAATCTGTGCATATCTTGGAAATATGAACTGTAATCTGGACTCAACCTTAAATAAATAGTTTGGGGGAAATTGCATTTACTTGCCTAAAGCAGGTGAGTAGGTTGATTCCACTCTCATGGCTGTACAGTTAATTTAAAGTTAAAAGGCAGCAGCCAGTTAGCTCAGCTTAGAACAAAGACTGGAGATTGAGGTAGACAGCTTAGCTGGTTCTGTTCAAAGGGAATGAAATCTATCTACTAAGTGTTAATTAGCAAGCTGTACTCGTGCTGAAAGGCAGCTGGCCGTTTCCTCCATTTCTAGCCTTTATGCTTAGCTTCTTAGTAAGTGTACAGACCTCATTAAAGTGGTTTCAATCTTCTCATCTGTCTAATCGCAGAGAGGAAATGAGCGCAGTTCCCAAAATGTCAAATTAATTGTTTAATAACAAGATGAATCCAAGATGATCTTGAGACCTAATTAATCAAACTACCATTAGAGGTATTAGGAAACACATTTTGAAAATAAAAATAACAATTTAAATACACAAAATTTCACAAGTTTCACCAAGATAGTAACAGAGAAATACTGTATATTTGTATCAGGAATTACACTCAGAATAGACAGGAGGGATGCAGCTCAGGTGAAAACATTTTTGTCTCAAATGGATCCTCAGGAGACTTTTATTGTGGGAACATTCCCGACAGGGTTTTTACTGTCAGTTTTAAGGAACCTCAATGTTACGGGAGAATGTGACACACTTGACAATAAGGCTTTTGGCAACAGAGCAGGAAATTGTGTTTCAGAGCATAAATTGACATCACATTTCTTCTACAGTCCAATTATACAGGGGAGAAAAATCTGAACCTGAAATCCATTAATGTCATTTTTCCATTAGAGCACAATTTATTTCATTAACTGACCAAACTCACCTCAACCTCTATGGTTCCTGAGAGAAGAAGAGCTCCGAAGATTATCAGTAAAGAGCCAATCAAGAACAGGAATATTGCCAGAGCGATTGCCTTGTATGGGATCTTTGGTGGGCTTCTCTTGAACTGTAGATTGTTCAGTAACAGAAAACAGACACAGAATAAGAACATGAAGCTCATCAGAATTGTCCTTTTGCAGGCAGCTTCTAGTATCTTTTTGTCAATATAATAATAATTTAAAAAAAAAAGGTTAAGGCACATTTCAAAGCAGTGATTCATTGAGATTTACCTCAAAATAAATGCCTGTGGTAGTAGAATTTTTACTGATTATCAGGCTCCGAAACAATCCACAGCACAGTATGAGACAGCAGAGACAGTGTCAGGGTTGTGGAGATGCTAAAGAAGAGGAACAAGTCTCTCACCTGTAAGTCAATGTAACCGTCGTCATCAGCAGCTAATCGTGAATACTTGACCTTGTTGCTGGAAATTCCAGCACTCAGCATATTGCCTCTAGCTGCCTTCATCACTGCAGATGAGCTGTTTAGAGAGAGAGAGAGAGAGAGAGACATATAACATATGGTTTACTACATCCTGAAATCTAGGGTAAGTTAAGTTATAGCATCCACTGTATAGACAGTAGGTCAAAAATTTTTATAGCAGATGAACTGACATTGTCTGATGACAAAAGGTATATTGCCACTAGGAATGCACTGCATAGTTTGAAGTTTTGAAGCTTTGTTCATAACGCTGACATTCAAATTCTAAATCAACAATTGCATCAGCTATTGCATGTATCACAGGGTTTAAGTCCAGAGGGAGAGATGCCAGGAGACAGCTGCTGATGATGAATGCACCTTGGAGAGAGCTCAGGGCAGACTGGAGCTTCAGGAGGAGTAAACACCGGATTCTGCTCTGATCTGAAGCCGTTCGCTGGTGGGAGGAGAGCTCAGGTTTGGGGGGTTTTCCAACTTATGGGATTAAAGAGGATTTTTCTTTACCTCAACCTTCAAAGGATTGAGTGGACAAACTCATGTGAGTAACGCAAAGAGAAAATGTACCCTTTTTTGAGGGGTCATGGTTGAAGTTGAAGGCTTCTTAAAGCACAACAACAGACATTCAAAGCTTCATTTAAAATACTCAGTAGAGGCTTTGACTGTCATTAAAATGACATTCAGCCCTAATTGCCACATAGCCCTGCTTTAAGCACAGCTCAGTTTTAAAAGCCACAAACACCTTTTTTAAAGTGACTCAAGTGAGAGTTTTGGATGGACTGATAAGTTAGAGATAACATTTTTCAAATTCCCAATGTCACTTCTTCCTGAAAATGTAAGACTTTTTTTTTTTGTCAGCCTCGGACACAACATTCCAGTTAGCCAACATTTTCGGTGTTTAGGTAAGGTCAAGTTCAATGAGTGTCTGGGTCTCAAACATTTATCAGTAAAAGGAGACATTTGCACAGTGTTTGGAACTTGTGATCCTTGTTGTTTTAAAAGAAAGCCTGCCTAAAACAGGGAATGCAAATTTAGTTATGTTTTTTCCATCCTTCAAGGATGTACAAGCACACAGCGAGGAAAGTATTGACTTGTCAAGTTTTTTTTTCTTTTTGTTTAGAGAAATACTGATCAACCAATTTGTCAGTCATACGGGCTGCTTTTGTTAGTAACTGACTAATGTTTCTTTCTGTTATTTATTCCATGCACATGCCAGTCAGCATTAATAAAGATAATTTACTCTTAAATTTACCAGAATATCACTGATATCCACACACAAAGTGGAGTGATGCATCTGATCAAAATTTCTCAAGGCTAAAATTTGTTTATGTTGGAGATTTTGGCTCCATGCTTCTGTGCACTTGAACCCCTCATGGGAGACTGAATCTATGAATAAAAACTGTTGTTCTCTCTTGAACAAGGTATGGAGGAGTCTTCAGAAACATTCTGTTTTTTTGCTTGGAGCTGTCACATCAACTTGCCACCACAGAGCCTCTGTGATGAGGAAAGCCCCAGGTTACAGTCAATGTGTAGTTAAAGCACTTACTACAATAAAGAAAAACTGTGGGTTTGGCAAAGAAATGGAGGAAACTGTTTACAGGACCATTTCTTTTCTATAGGCCCCCATATTATTTTTTTAAAAAACTATAATTCAGATGTGTGGGAGTATTCATTAGTATTCATCTGGACCAGTTTCAAAGGGACAAACAGAATGAACCTTTTGTGCTCATACCACTAGATTATTTGGATGAAATTGATTTCGTTTTGTCTTTTGCTCTGTTCTTTTTTCTTTTATTTACAATAAGTAAATAAAAAGAAACTGTGCAGTGATGGGTGTTAAACTACGGAATATATCATCATAAAATATAATAGTGAGCTGTTAGTCCACTAAAGGCCTCCAGAGCAACTCCACTGCTCCTTATATATTTCTATTATGCATCAGTTTCTTGAGCTCAGCTGTAGGATTGGACTTCATTCTTTTAGGTTATTCATTTATTTTTGGTTTTAGATATTAACAAATTGTTGTCCAACACATTACTCCAAAGTCTCTCATAAGTGCTCAATTTGCTTTAGACTGGATGACGTTATTTATATACTAAGCAAACCTTTCAGTAAATCCTCGTACCCCTTATGCACATCCGTACCCAAGGTGTTTTAGTATTCAGTTAGATTTTTCATTTAATCATTCACATCTGTACAGGTTTATTTTTATTTCATATGCATGCATGTTTTATCTGTAGTGTTGGGCTGCATCTGCTGCGGCTACCATAAACGGCATTTTGGTCACATTCTTTGCATAATTTTGTTATTGTTGTTTGGTTTGTTTTTCGTAATCCAAACGGATGTGGATTTGTAATCGGGAATCTGCATTTGTAGACTTGCAAGTGAGAAGATTAATCAGAGACTTTCAAAACTTCAAAGGAGGGAGGCTGATGTCTAAAATCCCAAGGTTCCCTAAAATTCAGTTTTATGTATGATTCTTAGGATTTATATATGACAGTATAAATACGATAACTTCGTTTAATCTGAATAGCAGGTATAGCAGCCTAATATAGGCTACCGGCTGCAATTGCACGTATTTAGACGAAGGCTTACTTACTGTGCGACACTACTTTGTACTTTTATTAGCTTAATAGCCTGTAGTTTTGTAAGATCCCCAGAAGTCCTTCTCGTAAATGTAGCTTGTGTAAATCTCTGTTTATGTTTGTAACGATATGCATTTGAGGCATTTGCCTATTAAATGACTAAAAATGAACTGAGTGCTTTGCTAAATTTATCTTTTTGTCTGTTATTGACGTTTTGTCAAATACACATTCCAAACTTATTAGCTGCAGAATTAGCTACCAAAAGCTAACCAAACTTAACATGACACCAATTCAACAAGAAAAGAATATTTGTTCCACTTCTCTTTCATGTCTTACCTTCACTTGAGGTATAATAAACACTGTAAATGTTGTTGTTGTATGGCGCAGACTGCTCCTTCACAGTGCCACATCTACATTTTGTTTTCATTGATGGAAAACTACGTTCACTTCCGTATTTCCAAGCTTCGCGCATGCGCACAATTTAATGTGCCGTGGTGAAGTCTGTGGACTTCACAAGTTGTTCATCCACATCCTGGCTAGTTCAGTAAGCTAATAATCAATGGTTTATTTATCAGGCACATTATAATGATGTAATTTGTAACGAGTTATATGTTAGGAAGTGTAATCTATGACAATTATTCTTGTAAGATAGTTTTAAGATTTAAAATCCTAAACTGCAAAGTAACAATAGCTGTGACATAAATGAAATACAGTACAGTAAAATGTATTTTAAAAATATGTACTAAAAAATATATTTCTGTGAACTGTAATGAAGTTGATCTTAAAAATCATAAAAACAATCAAAAAATTAGGTATGGTACCTCTAAACTATTCCTTGGTAATAGATAGTAAGCATATTAGTAAGTTGCTACTCCTACCAACAAATTTTCATTAGTTATTTATAAAATACTTTATTCCAATACTACAAAGGGAAGCAGCTAACCTGTTGCAATACATTAAAAGTAATAAATATATAAGTAATAGAAACTCAATAAACTCTAAGGTCACTCGAAGCCTTTCCATCCTAGAAATTTGCAGATTATCTGGAAAGATGTTCTTCTCTCTTTTTTTTTAATCTTGGCTGCACTTTTTTCCTTGGTCTTTCAATGCTAATCCTGAGCTATCTTCACAAAAACAATTATGTCATTTTCTTACATCCTTAAGTAAATATTCAGATATAAGTAAAACTGGACACTTTCAGCAAAGTGCAAATGCATTAATTTACTTCCCTTTTAGAGACCTAAATTATGAACTAGTAATCATTACATGGTGTACTAAATTTCCCTGTGTTTTCATCCTGGCACTTCATGTACACAAGCCTGAGTATAAGTGCAGACTCTTTTGAGACAAGCAGTGGTTGCTGAGGGTTAGGCATCATCATCCTCCACTTAAAATTTCAGGCATGTGGTCCACAAAAAAGACACTATCCTTCAGTTTTTTCAAGACTTTTTTTCCTTTTTGTTGAAAATTCCTTACCCTTTTCTTTATTTGTGGCTTTTTATCCACACTCTTACAGTAAACTACGGTTAATCTCTCAAATCCTCTCCATAATCACATTTGAGTCTATTTGCTGATTTGCTGTGCAGCTGTGGCTGTGCAGCTGTTTGGTTAATTTGAAACTAAATGGCAAAGCAATTTCAGAAAAAAGATCCTTCACTATTGAGCATCCTACAAAGAGGATCGCCTATCATGACATTGAATCACATAAATAGTGCTTATATGGATTTTATTGGCTGATACTGCTGCTGTTGCCTAGAGCAGTGACTATGTAAATGCATACATTTTTTCAGTATTTCCATCCTATTTCAATTCTTTGTAATGTGACAATTCAGTTTGTGCATAAAAGGATGACTCAACCTTCAATCCCACACAAAAACTGCTTTGTATTTTTTAGCTTTGTCATGGAAAATAGACAAACTTCAGCTTTAAAGAAACTGTTTAAACTTTGTTAATATACTTTCTGTCCTGAATTGTGAATGCACTATTCACCAGCACACAGGTAGTTCATTCATTTGTGACTTTTACCATTTTATTGAGTACTGAATGTGCTTTAAGGCCCTGCTGTCAGCAAGACATTTCCACTAAGCAACTTACAATGGGTTTTTTGTTAGTGTGTCAATCATCTAAAAGTCAATCAGCTTTGTTAGATATGGACATTTAGACTTAAAAGCACCATGAACATCAATCAAATGTTTCAGAGGAATGCAGAATGATCAAATCATTTCAACCAAGGAAAAGTATTGCTAATGATTGCTTCAGTGCTAAACTAATCTTAACAGCCTTTGCAGACTATTAGCCAACCTCCTCCAGGTAGCACTTCTTCTATCAGTGGGATTCAGAATTAGAGAGGAAGAGCAAAAGTTCACACAGTTCGTGAAATACTGATACTATGATAAATAATAATCTTTTGAAGACAAATGAGAAGCTGCACAAGTACAACTCCAGACAAGAGCTCCATGTGCAGCTCAAGTAGTTTGTTATATACTCATTGTATTGCTTCGTTACTTGTACTTCATTAAATAACTGTCTTAGGGTTAAATGATAAGCACATATGAGCACATATGGTCTATAAGTGATGCAATAAGCTAAACAATAGCATTATAACATTATAACATTCTTGCAAAAAATACTAACATAGCAGAAGATATTTATCATTTATTATTAGTGTAAAAACATTTGCTTATTAGCAGGAAACACAAAGTAGTTAACGTTGATGGGAATGTCATTAGTTTTGTAGTTATTCAGCCATAACCTAAAGTTTCAGGCAAATTGAAATTTTAAGGCAATTATTGTGCTACATAAAGAGTTAAGACTTTACCAAAGTGAATCAAATTCATCCTGAAGAGGACATTCATGCAGGTGCCAAATTTTTGTGACAATTAATCCAGTAGAAACATTTTGCCGCTCGTTTAAACCTCCAAGAGATCGAGAGAAAAAGTCCGGCCAGGTCTTATTCCTATGCTGTCAAATACTGATGCTTTAGAGGCAGAGCAGAAATTTCTGGCAAAAAATTCATCTACTTACAAGGTGGATGGAGATGAAAAAAAAGTCCATGAGAGGTCAAAAATCCAGCAAGTCTTGCCGTATGAATGACAGCTTTATTTTTAGACCAACACACTTGGCATGTGGCCTTAATCATGGTTGCATACTGTCGCTCTGTCTCACACAGATACACAAGGAACCCTTTAGCATCTAAAAAGGCAGATACCATTTAAAAAAAGATGAGACAGAGGCTGTTTTTTCTGTAATAATTTCTGATTTTAAAATAAATAAAATATTTGCTTGTCACAATCTGTTTCATTAATTAAATTCCAAAACATATTATAGCAAAACACTGATTGTAAATTCAGTGCAATTTTAATCATTGAAAAACAACTTTTTTTCATGCAAACAAATCTGGATATCTTCC
Organism: Acanthurus leucopareius; assembly: GCA_029814765.1. Taxonomy (NCBI): domain Eukaryota; kingdom Metazoa; phylum Chordata; class Actinopteri; order Acanthuriformes; family Acanthuridae; genus Acanthurus; species Acanthurus leucopareius. Next base: position 6,737,129 of record JAQMCX010000025.1, read on the forward strand.
CTAACACAACACCTACACTATATTGGGAAGCCGCTGGCAGCGATAAGAATAAAGGCACATAACTGGAGGGAGAAGTTTGAGCCTGGAGTTGACTGTCTTTTTTATTGACGACAGGAAACAAGGGACCTTCCCTGAGCACCATGCTGGAATATAAAGTCTATACTATCATAATAAGACAACACAGTCAAAGCTACACTGCTTTGATCATTGTGAGAAATCCAGACAGAAATGGGCAAGTCAAGTGAAAGTCAAGTGGAAAAAGCTTAATACCATAATCATCAGTATCAGAATAAAATGTACACCATGTACACTACAAATGCAATATGAACAATATTTCTTTCTCTTTATATTAAATCTGAAAGTGGCTCTGGTTGCTTAAATTACAAGTATTTATAAAAAAAAAAAAAACCTTCAGTCCCAAAATTTCTTCATTGTTTAAAAGCCAGTCAGATTCATGTACTGAAATAGATATGATCAAATGAGCAGAAAGTGCTGAGGTACCCAGCGCCCATGCAGCGAGCCATCTATCAAAGGCCTCTTGGCACTTTAATCACTTAAAAACCCGTTTCACTTGCTGGTCATCAGAAAGTGCTGGAAATGAATAACAAACTTGATGCCAAGGTATGCCTGCGTCCATGGAAAATATTACATGAACTGCACTGTCCTATTTCGTAAATCCACAAGATGTTCACTGCTGCTGCAGCTCCAGCAGTCATAAAGAAAGATCTCTTGAGATGAACACGGTGTCTCGCCTGCTGTGGCAGAGCTGGAAGGACATCCTGTGCACCTCCACAGGCCCACAATGTACCTACAGTTGGATTGTTTAGCTTTGTGCAGCTCAGTTTTTTTCTTAAGTCTTTCTTAATGAAGAATAAATAAATGAACTTGTGTTTTACATTTTTTTAATGACAGTCTCTTTGTTGCACTAAGTCGTTTGTCCAACATTTTTCACATTTTATGTCCTCTTTGAATATTACTGCTTGAGCTTTGCAAAATGATGTTTTGTTCACACATTTCTTTTTCTTTACTCTTCTTCCCAGGCTTTTCTGGTGTTCATGGACATGCATACAAATGAGCAGTGTACTTGGGGTGGACTTAGGTAGACAAGAAACCACTCACCACCTTCACCAAACTGACTATAAAGTTAAATCAAAACCTAAAACAATTTTTAAACAAAAAAAAAATCAATATTATGTTCTTCATGGAGGTAGCATTTATTGTAGGGCTGCTGTATGGGATGTTAGTCTAAGTAAGGTGTGCTAAAGCTGATGTGCACATGGCATGTATTAGTGTGCATGTGCATGCAAAAGGGTTTAATTCTGTCGCATTTCTGCAGCTATGAGACAAATAAAGGCTGTGGATTTAAGTGCTGGTTTAACACTTCTTTAGGATCCAGTGGGTGCATTCAGACATGCAAGGTTGTGTTTGGTTGGTTTGTGTCCTGAGATGAAAAGAACTGTAAATGTTTGATGCTACATGTGTATTTATTTTATGTTTACGATTTTAATTTCTTTCCCCTTTGAGTGGTACTGGATTAAAGTTTGATTTGTATTTCAAGTGTGCAGCAGTTCATAGATATTCATCAAGTAACCTGTTGTGCATCTATGCGTGAATTATGCGGATGCATTCCATGAATAATGAAACAGTCTCAAGTAAATAAATAATCCACTGTTTTCTGTCAAAAAAAAATTTAGCCCTGAGGCGCTTTACAGTACCGCCTTAGAAAAAATGCTGCTGGAATCCATACATCTGTCTTTATCAATACATTACATCTCAAAGCTAAACTTCTATAAAATCCTGTAATATGAAAACATAAAGGTGAAAATTCACCAGGGACAAGAGACCTGTTTGATTGATTAAAGTAGATATGTGCATATTGAAAGAACGGGTTGTTTGCTTATTCAAATAAATGTAGAAACCACAGTATTGGCAGCAATTAATAGGACATTCCTCCAGTTGCGTAGCCAAGCCTCTGACATTAATGGCATGTCATGGACTCCCTTTCCATTTCATTTCCATTTGTGCTTGTTCCTCTTCTTGTCCCAACTGTTGATGTATCTCTCCTGATTTTTCTGTCAAACCCAAAGGCTTTATAAGTTAATAAAACAAAAGTGCTCATTCCAAATTCCATTTGCCCATCTCTAAGTGCTTTCTCTGATTAATTGAACGCACAATATCTTTTTTCCCAAACAAGTCCCCTGGTATCACAGGCATCCACCAGCATCTCCATGGAGCCCTGCCCAGCACAGGAAATCAAATTAGGATTGGCATTGCATCCTTTAAACCTCTACCTTGCTGTGTCTACATTATGTCATACATTTGATGGATGTAAGTGCACCATCAGTCTCTTGTTAAATATGAACTGCATGCTGCATAAGAGGGCTGCACAGAGATGAATGCCAGTTTCCCTTTCCAGCTTTCAGGGCTCAGCCTTCCTCTGCCTTTGTGACAGCAGGCAGGGATATTAAGCAGGTTGTTGAGCATGTTAGAAAAATGATAATGCATGCCTGTTGGATCCATAGTAACAGGTGCAAGATATTTTTATGAGGGTACATTCTCATATGAAGCCTTATTCCCTGCCTCCTAATACCTGAGATATTAAAGTTGCATTAATGCATGCATTGAATCTTAGCCTCTCTGGGGCTAAAGAACTTTTACATAAACTGATAGATGCACAGCCTTGAAATATTAAGTTGTTATAGAAACAAATAATATTTTATTATTTAAAGAGGCACAGAGCATCATTAACATTTATTTGGAGTCATGTTTGTGTTCTCCTAGTTCATGAAAGTCCAATATTCACTCTTCCAGAGATTCTTAGCACCAGTTTGGGTTTAAACTCATAAGGGGAAAAAATGGCTTTTATTTATCTGCTAAGTAGTTCACTTTCTCTAGTAGTTACATGTCTGCAAAAACAATAACAAGACCTAAAAGAGACTGAAAAGCAGAAATGTGTGACGATCCTCTGCGGGTTTGGTTTGACCTCTACCATTTACTCTAGTCATTTGATTTCATGTAAATATACAAACATTTATTCATTTGTTTATTTATTGTCCTTCCCGTAGGTGGGAACACACATTTTTGCAGGCATTTGGCATTGAGGCAGAATATAATTAGTATGTTCTATAATTCAACAAACGTTTTGGACTGTTCTTGAGCTGAGTGTGGCAAACAAACATCACATCCACTCTAGACAGTAGTGCAAATGCAGCATGGAGCCCCCGTTTCCCGAACTGTTTGTACTGAGCTTTTCTAAAATGACTCATGGGAAAAAAGAAAACAAAAAAAAAGAAAGCCTCAGAGCAGTTACTGAAATGCCCATGTGTGCTCGTCATGATTTGCAGCCAGGATACCACTTTTATGTTTACACAAACAGGCTGAACCTGCACCAACTGTTCTAGTCATTTACAAAGCAAATGAACAACACAGATACGTAATGATGTGTGCGGTGCCATGCCCTGCGACTTTTACATGCCAAGAAAGAAAAGAAAGGAACTGTATCTGACAGAGATGCATGATGTTTTGCTTTTGTAAACAATCATTTAGAAGGCAACAAATCCGCTAATTGAGGACGAGTTCAATGGATCTTCATCTGCTGGAGCTCAGAAAACAGTCAAATATACGAGTAAACAAAAGAAAACAAAGGTATAAGCTCTGCGAGATTGAGACATTAAGGCATCAACTGCTGATTGAACGTGCAGGAGATCCTTGTTAGTAGGGCTATAATATCTTTTTTAAAAGGTTTTGGGACTTTGAGGTTCGTTTTACATAGAAAATGAGATGAAACCTGTTTTCCTAAATGTCAATAAAATGTTATGGGGCTAAACATGCTCTAGAGTGTGTTTTATGGTAAAACTAAGGAGTAAACATCCCAACTCAGTGTCTAATTTCCCTTTCATTTTCCCAACCAGCAGACGAAGGGGAGGCAGCCATTATTGCTTTGCTAAGTATTGTATATTAAAAGTTAAAGGAGTTCTGTAAATAGTTTCTGAATGCCATGTCTCTTTTTCTCATTAAAGAAATCATCCAGGATGCTGGTGTTCAGCCAGCCTTATTCCTGCATTCAAGCAGCAAACTGGATGAACAATTAGGCGCACTAATCTCGTGAGGGCAAGCCTTTACCTCCCTATGAATAATTCAGCATTTAACCAACTGAAGCTGATAACAACAAAATGGATTTCCCTCCGCCAAGCAGAGGCTGAAGCCGCTCATATTTGCATTTCCCTGGCAGCGGAAGGAAAAAGTAGGATTTTCCCAAAATGTAATCAGTTTAATGCCCGGAGTCTGCGAATGAGAGAGAATATCAGTTATGAGAGGATGCCCTGAGCGCTACAGTGCAGTATCAGCACTCTGAGATGCCTGCCTGCCTGCCTGCCTGCCTGCCTGCCTGCCTGCCTGCCTGCCTGCCTGCCTGCCTGCCCAAAGAAAAGACCTGACCTTTGAAGGGAAGAATTTATTTTATTTATTTATCAGTTAATTTTTTCCAATTCTTTTTGAGAAAATTAACAATAGTTAAACAAACAAAACCGAATTAAGGAGCCAAACACCGCAGACAGAAAAATTCCTGTGCGTTGAATAAATGAAGTGAGGCTGATAATTTGACATTAAATTGAAGGCAACAAAGTCATATCTTTCAGTTCCAGTGTGCAAGCAGCAAATCAAAGTAACGGCAAGAATAAGAAAAAAAATATTTTATTGAAGTCGAAAGTGCTGTTTGAATGCTAGAGCCATCCATTAAACTTAAAATAAAACTGTCAAGCTGTCATGTCAGAGCAGCAATGCAGGATTTTTGACACAGCATACACTGGATGATTGATAGGTTGAACAGCAAAGGTAGAAAGAGATATATAGCTCTTGTTCCTGCATGTGCAGTGCGGCTCTTCATGAGATTATGTAGTGAGTTTGGTGTTTTTAAACTTGTGTGAAATTACTGTTTCGCATAACTGAAAATTGCAAGCCAGTAATGTCTATGGAGAAACATTGTATCAGCCTTTGTCCAGATTTCTGTTACTCCATTTCAATGGTTCACCCAAGGAGGACATCTAGGTGACACAAGGGTGGGTGCTCCTTCTTACAGCATGTTGAAGTGGGATGCTGAATTGAAACATGGCAGAGAGAGATGACTGCATAAATGCTGATCTCCACTTTCTTAGACAGTACTGCCTTAAAAATTCCAAATACCAGAAAAAAATAAATAACAAGAAGTTATGAGCTCCAGACTTTCTGCATAATGCATAAGTGAGCTGAGCTGCAGGTGCATGGAACAAGAGCTCTTCTCCCTCTACCATAGGCCATGAACTTAGCAGTGACCCCTCATGCACCTTATAGTCTACATCTGACAGAACTTAGTCAGACAAATTTAAAGCAAATTTTTAGCATGTTATAAGAATTTTTTAAGCTCGGAAGCTTCAATTTAGCATCTGAGAAGGAACAAATATTAAGAGCAGTGCTGGTCGTTGTAATTCATTGAATCTGTCAGTTACTAATTTTGAGATTGCACAAGCAGTCATGTGCAGATCAATGCCATCATAATTCAGTACGCCGTACCCTAATTATTCCTCATGCAGTTTCTATTACTCTGATTTTATCAGGGTGTTGAATAAGATCACCTTCTGTTTCTTAAGATACATATTATTAATTAGTTATGTGACTTCACAAAGGCAGAAAAATTATAACACACAGGACTGCACTTGCCAGTTTATACACGTGTGGCTAAAACTAATGTAGTCTAATTTAACCGTCACGGCAAATTCACTTAATAGTTGTCCTTAAAGTTTTCATTTAAAAAGGTCATCATCACATCAACATTAAATTAAAAGTCATGAGGATAAATAAGCAAGAAACTATTGATGTCTGTAAAAACAACCAACGGATCCATTCCATCTGGAAATAAAAAAAATTAGACACTTGCAAACTTTGTACTGCTAATGATGCCAGAACAACCAAGTCTTTATGATGCTTCAATTAGGCATCAAAATGTCTTATATTAATGTCTGATTTCTCTATTTAAAACACTGAAATAATGAGATATATTTTTGTAGGCTCTGCAGAGCCACGCTTGGGCAAAATAAAAAATATTCTCTCTTACCAAGCACAGAAGTCACAGTGTCAGGCAGCTCAGTGCCCATGCAAATTCTCTCAAAATACCAGATTAATCACAAAATATGCATTCAACTGTTATCTCTCTCACCACACTTTGGGACAGTGGGACCTGTGCAGTATCCGTGAGATGAATCTAAATGGGCAGTTTCTTTTTACTGTTATCAAAAAGAGGAATAAAAAAACATCAATCTATGACTGAAACCAACACCAAGCATAACGATCCAAATACGGATGAGCCCGACAATGTATGCTAAACCTGGTAGACCTCTCTGTTGTTAATTTGATCTGGGGTGAGAGAACAAATCAAAGAAAATCTCACTTTATTTTTCAAATTTAACTAGGAGGATTTCCTCTGTCGGTTTCTTACAGTCTCTAAGCCATAAGCAATTCTGTGCCAGACCAAGGACAATATAAAGACACCTCATAATGAAACCAATATAATTGCAGTATAAACTTATAGACTAGAGAGATCCATAGGCAAAATCAATACACCTGGCGGCTGCAGACTTATGAGACAACTCTGTAGTTTGAAAATAAATGCATCACCCTGCCATTCGAGACAGATGTGAAAAAAATCTCAATGAACATTGCTGCCAGGGCCCTGGCAGCATCTGAGACACCTGCGGTCAGGTCAGCGAGCCATCGCACAATCCATAAATAACTCAACCTGAAACAATAACCCGAGAGAAGAAACAGTCTGGCCTATTTGTTATCCTTGAGATATTAGTGATGTACTGGACCCCACCTAACACAGTTCAGGGTCTGCCTTAGGATATCTGGTGTCCATCTACAGGGTGAAGTAAGGCACCATCCAGACTGAGCCATCCCCTTCAACCCCTGAAACAGGAGTGTTACTCATCTTTTGGCTGAGTAAAAAAACACCTCTCAACAGCATCCTTCCAACACCGTGGCAATGGTTTGTGCTTTGGCCTTTTCCTTTTTCTACATGAGAGTCTCCTAATGGACAAACTAGATCCTATCAAGAAGCTTTCACAGTTGGTTGTGAAAGAACTTGACTGACCTGCAGAGGAAACTGAAAGAAAGTGCTCTCTGATGTTCTCTGATAAAATGCACCTTAAAATCACAGTGTTGGAATGACTCACGGCATCCAAAGGGCTCAGGGCTCAAACAAAATACCTGTTAACTCGTCTGCTGGTGACCTCAGAAAGACAATGAACTTATGGACCCACCTCTAACTAACCAACCCGAATCCAAGGAGCCTGGAGTCAGATTGAACTTTTTTATAATGAATCATTTGCTTCATTTTTGTCTCCAAAACAGAAAAATTGTGACAAGTCAAAGGTTGCCTCACTTGTTGTTGACAGGCTTAGTTTACTCCTATCACTGCTAACCTATCTTTTCATTAGAGGCTCACATTTATCACAAATTGTGTAACTGGAAACATCCAGAGAGGATTTGTGTAGAAAGAAATGCAAAAACATGGACAACAAATGCTTTAATCGCACAGTTTTAAACACAGAGGGGCCATTTCTCTCTGCAAACAGTGTAAGGCAGAATAAGAATAACAATTCTGGAAAGAGGTATCTGGATGTTTGGTTGTTGTCATTAAATTTTAGGGAGTGAGAGGACCACAATTCTGAGGCCAGTCTGACTCCCTATAATGGAGCACATAAAAAAAAGAACTGCAACAATGAGAGAGATAAGCGGTGCTTGTCCTCTGCTGTACGCCAAGAATTAATTCCATTAATGGATGTTAATGGGTCTCATTATTTAGGAGTAAAACTTGCTTTGCTTTGGCAGATTTATGTGATGCCATGTTTCAAACATATTGTAAGCCCAAAGCCAGACCGAACAATTCTGCATCTGCACATTATAAAAGGACTGTTAGATACTGAAGTATCCAATGAGTTTACTGTATGCTACAGTTTTGAGCTCTTTAGAATCACTTCACATTTGTGCATCTGTAGTACAGAGAAGTTGTGATGTACAGATGTATTTATTCAATCTGACTTTGTGGAATTACAGATGTTTTATTCATCAGAATAACTCTTTAATAAAACTAACTTGATGGCCAGATACTTAAGTATTGTTATATATTGAGTGAGTGCTGTACTGAGTTCTGCAGAATCAAAAAAAAAGCTTGACTTAAATCATCGATCATAGTTTATTATTAAAAAAGCACCAAATGATAATGATGCCTTCAGTACATTTATTGTCCTGGAGGAGGAATTAAATGTTGATGACTATAGGTAAAGATTGACCCCACACTTTGTGTTTTTGAAAGTGTTTTTAGAAATTAACCCCAATAGCACAGAAGAACGAGAAAAATATTTGTCTTTTGCCACACAGACAATGTAACCAGTATGTTTATCATTTTTTAGCTGGTTTCAGGTCTTTTCATGGAATTTGTTGACCATACAAATAAAAAAAAGCTTTAAATTTCAAAAAAATAAAAATAGCATTTAATATGTTGGTCAAGTTATCTATTAAATGCAATTGCATTTTCGTAGCTTACATTAAGATTATTTTATTTATAACTTCTTTTTTTATGCACCTATAAAGTATCTTTCTTTCCAAGTTTACTCAATGAACACGTGGAAACATCATAATTTTGCTGTAGTTATTATGGATTACTCATGTACAGTATAAGGGTGATAACAGTTTAATCAGCTCCTAAGGGGTCACACACGGACGAGCTTAGCGCGTGCACACCCGCTAATTAAGAGGTATAAGCCTCTCGGGCAGGGGGGCGGGGCCTTGAAGGATCAGGTCGGGTGGTCCACTGCGACTTTCTTCCTCACCGGAGGAGGCAGGAGGATGGCGAGAGGGAGGGAAGCTCTCTGTGCTGTCCGTGGCGCACAGCAAAAGGCATGACCGCTCTTCTTCTGGTAAAAAAACTCGGTACAGTGAGATGGGAGCGCTCTGAAGAAGGTAAGACCCTTCTCTTTTTTTTTTTTTCTTTTCTCATTACCTTACAGCTTACTTCAAAGGGTTGAGTGACTTTCAATTTCTGTACTGCATTTTGATTATTTTTTTTTATCAGGTGGAGAATGTGGTAATTTTTTTTTTTTTTTTTTAAAGAGGCCACTGATTAGCACTTTGGAAAATTGCCATATTTCTTTTATCTTCAGCTGGTTATTTCAATGCAGCCTCGTGTTCAGTGCTTATTTATGTCTCTCATATTTCCAAAAGTAAGCTTTTTATGCATGATAAAGGTTAAGAGCCATGTTTTATTATTATTATAATCATAATTTTGATGATTTGTTTCCCCCTTTTGGCCACATTTAAAACAATTCCTCTCAACAGGTAGGCCAGCTTGATCTAAAAAAAAAAAAAACATATTGGAACTGAAAATATGAGGGGTTTTTTACACAAATATGAAGCAAATGATGCATGCTTTCAGTTTTCAGGGCTTGTGGTTTGAAGCTTAGGAAAATCAAATATTGTCATCCTCGTGGATGCATCTACCATTTGGGAATAAACCCCACATTCCCTCTGCAGCTGGATGGAGGTGAAGTCAGTTTTTTTTTTAACTCTTTAGGCTTTACAATTATACAACTCCTATCCATAGACCCTCAAAGAATGCTAGAAAGCTAAAGACCAAAGAGTTAATTGTCCTCTTTAGTAGGGCAGTGTGTAGTTAGTATTCAGGATTGATGAAACAGAATGATTAATGTCATTAGGTTTTAAATCATGAACTTGGGGCAGTGACTCTTCCCCCATGAGGAAAGAAAGAAACAGCTTTTTGGAAGTAGACTCAGCATTATAGTACACTGCCCCAGAGACCTGACAGAAGCTGTTATGTTACAGTGTTTGTAGAAACAAATGATGTATGAAGTCTGCTGTGGCCTGCCCTGGCAGTGGAACAGATCACCATTTTGAGGAGATTTATGAGTGTATTTGAGAAAGATGTTGGATTTCATTTGCCTGATGGGACATCGTGACCTGAAAGAAACTTGTCTTGTCATCATTTTAAATCCAGGAATTTGTCTCAGCAGTGGTGTGTGGAGAAAATAGTCAAAGTCTTGTTTTTGTGAGGCTGATTTTCTTTTTTATGTCATTGCAAGGTCATTTTTTAAGAGGATTGAGCAAAACAAGCAATTTGACGAGTCTGCTTATGATCTAGGAATGTGCCATTTTGTCTTTCATTCTGCTTCTACACTTCAGTCTAAGGACAAATTAATACAGGAGTATTCAACTGATAAATCCAGTGTAAAAAATAGTTGTCAATTGCAGCCTGAGCCTCTATGTATTAGAGACAAAGAAACAGGTGTGTTACAGGTGGGTAGACTAAACAAAGTACTTAAGCTGTTTTTAACTCTACAACTCTGCTGATGATGCCTCAGATATGTTATGTAAGGAGAGCAGAGGAATATGTGTAATGTGGTGCAGAGAGGTTTTCACACTACATGGCACGGAGTGATGGCAAACACATGCTTTTAAAGGAACATGTCCTTCTGATCTGCTGCACAGAGGAAATGTTGTCAAGAGGACTTATGTTAATGTTGTGCATATCACCCTTGGGATAATAATAACGCTGTCCTTTGCCTAACTACTGTTCTGATTGAATGCGCCCATGGTCAGGCTACATTAAGCCATCTAATATGCTCGATAAATATTCCCTCTCCTAAAACAAAATCCTAATTACGAGTCCAGTCAGAGATTTAATTGGCTGACTAGTTTAAAATTCTGTAATGGCCAGTCAGACCGAGAAGGCTAACGGGAACGCTTCGTCAAGGGCAAAGCACCATCTTTCCGTAGGATCTGCTAACGAAGTAAGATGAGCGATGTAACTTTGGATTTCAGAAGTAAATTGGAGTGTAATGATGTTCGCTGATAGTTTTTAATCAAATATTATCTAGCAGAGAATGAAAGATGTATGCTGTCTCTCTGCTGGGACGAGCTGATGGTCCGCTGAAAGAAAATGCCTGCAGCTAGTGATGATAATAATTTTTCTGGTAATCTCTTCTTTATTTTCTTTCCAAATTAAGTAGGTAAACATAAATTTAAAGCCCATTCCAAAGACTCAGAGGCCAGTCTGAAGTCCTTAACTGACCTGTTTCATATTTTTCTAACCAAAATTCCATGTTAGTCAATTTATAATGATATAGTGATATAATTTAGAGGGAAAGCAGCAAACTGACACATTTGAGGGGGGAAATCAGCAAATATATGGTGCATTTACTTGAGACATTACCTGAATGCACAATTTGCAGTTTCTACCACCATAGGTCTCTCAATCAGATGATTAAAACAAAAGATGTAGTAAATGATGACTTTGCAAATTAGTGTGGTTAGTCGTTGCATGTGTTTATTTCATTGTTAAACAGCCACCGTTTCAGAGAAAAACCCATCTGACAGACTCAGACATAAATGTTCACAGAAGTAACATATTGAAGGTTTAGTTACGTTACTTCTAGTTACATTTGCTGACTTCCTTCTTCTTTCTCTGACTGGTGTTACCCCAAAAGTTAGCAACAGACAGCAAAATAAAATGCACCATTACATTTAACTGGTCTAATCATAGTAAGAAACCATGGAGAGATGTGAGTACACAACCCACCAAAATAGCAAAGATATAGTTATTTTTAAACATTTAAGGCCAATATTACATGCTATAAGTGAAGCAACTATGAATGACAAAGGTATTAATGATACACTTTGAAATTCTGATGCTCCTTTGTCCCATAAAACGCGGGTCAAGGTATCAGTAGGTTTTTGACATATTTGTTTGTTTTGATACAGACTCTACATTTGTCAGTCTATTATCTCACATAGCAAGTATGGTGCACCTCACAATTTTTCATTCTAGTTTCACGTCTGGAGAAAAGTACAGGCATTATAATTCCTTCATTGTTTGAATGTAAGAGCACGTCGTGTCTGTTTTTGTTCGGGTCTGTCATAACACAAGCCGCTCAACAATATATCCTTTCTGTCTGATGATTATCCTTTTCTGAGGGAAGAATATTATGAATAAAAACACTTCATAAACCAACACATGGGGGCTGGAAGGGGAGGGATGGCAGTCAGCAGTTGAGCAGCCTGAAAAGGTCATTTAACACATCTCGCACCACTTTATCATTTTGTCACAGCGTTGCTATCACCCTTTCCCTCCTATTCTGAAACATGCATGAATGAAACATAAGGCACAAAGGGGAGTTTTTACTTTAGAGACCTATGCTAAGCTGTGTTTTCGTTCCCAAGGCAAGTGCCAGCACAACGCATGCATATAAAATGTAACGTGTTAGACAAGCAGCTCCAGGACATAAATGCGTCACCTTTCCCAGAGTTGCTGCTCTTGTTTTTATAACTGCAGGAAACACTGATCTGTCTTTATGTACAGATTGCACTGCCTTGAGACATACAGCACAATGCTGCAGAACTCAGGAATGCTGCATGACATCTTGCATTTCCCTGTGTAATGTTGTTTGATCTTTGTTGAATTGTTTCTACTGTTTTACCTCAGGTCAATGTCAGTCTATTTCCTGCCTGACACTTTTCATGGCAACAGAAACTCCTCAAACACAGGTGGGCTGAGGAAATAAACTTTTTAGATGCGGCTAATCTCTCTGCACAGGCACTTCACCACACTGAGAAATCTCATTACAACCGCAGATGTATTCCAAATATCACTGCGCTTGGCTCTTCTGCTAAAACAATCCGAGATATCCATTCACCGCCTATTTCACTGGATTTAGCCTCTGGCTACTGATCCCAGCATCTAGTGTTTATTTGGTTGAATTTCGTTCCAGCTCGTGGTGGGATGTGCAGTGATCGGAAGCCTTTGATCCTGCAGACACATGTGACAAGCGTGACTCTGCTCTTTATCTCGGCTGCTTTTTCATTCCTTTTTTTTCTCTGCCGGCGTTTATCTCACTCAGTGACATCCCAGATCTCCAACACGTACACTTAGAGTGGTACTGAGTGGGACTATCAGCGACCAAAGCCTTTGCCACAGTAATAGAGTGCCCTCCTCAAGGTTCAATTCCTGGTCTGTCATCCAGCGGGTGAGTAAGAGCCCAGCTTGCAGACAGGAGACCTTCAAGAAAGCCATCAGAGGCCTTGAGTGAACATCTGCTCTTAAGAAAAAAAAGATTTCTGGTGTCATTTATCTTTGTATTCCCTTCTTGGCTGACTGGTTTTCTCATAATGATACAGATGATTTTTCTTTATCCCCCCGAGGTTTATTATTGTGTCGGTGGTGTCCTTGTCTTTACCCCTGTTGTTTTTGATTATATCTTGTTTCTTGTTTTTCTTTTCTGCTATAATCCTCATCACCCTCACTGCTCAAGAACCCTGGTACCTCCTTACAATCTCCAGAAATAGATACATCCCTTTGACCGATCTGCAAGGTTAAATAAAGGTCAAACATAAGTCAGATATTAATGATGGGATGTTTTATGGTCGATCTTTTTTGCTTGCGGAGCAAAAAGATAAGTGGGCTGTAAATATCTTTTGGATGAAAAAGAAATGCCACTCAGTTCATTCAAGCACAACCTTTGTTTTCTCTAATGCATCTGTAATGAAGGGTGAATAATTTGGAAATAGAGACGCTGTGTCCTCTGAAAAGGGGCTGCTGAGTGATATTTTTACACTTTAATCATGACTGGCTGCTGCGTAATGATTTGTTTTAAGCAATTTTCCTTTAATGTGTTCTATTTCACGTCTGACTTTTCGATTTGTTCCTACACTGCAAGAACAGCAAGAGGTAATGAGCCTGTTTTGGTTTTTTATAAAAGCTATGGGTTATGAAGGTGTTGTTAAATATGCTTTATCTCATTTCTTGTTTTAACAGGTTTCCTGCAACAAAGCCTTTCTGCATGACTGAATGTGACATCCCTAATCCATCAGCGACTGCCTCTTAACCATGAATATTTGTCATTTCTATTAAGTTGTTCTGGACTTAATATGACAAACTGTGTGGCAGTGTTTCTCTTTCTGAACATGACACTCTGCCAAAGGGACCCTGGCCAAGGCCACGTGATTGGTGGAGCATTGGCAAAAGCAGCCACATCTACAAATTAACTTTAGGGGAATTTATGCAGCAGGAAAGGCTTTTATCCACTGCATTAGGGGGGGCAGCAGAAAAGGACAAGTAATTGATGCTGCAGTGATTTATGTACAAATGTTGAATGAGAGTTATGAATCTGCAAGAACTTAAAACACCCAAGAGAGTACAATGGTTCCTGCTGAGAACATGAGTGTTTTCTCTGCAGCAGACCGCTGTCCCAACTGCAGCTCTTCTGCCTATTCGGAGGTGGACTTAGCCAAGGCTGTGATCTTGGGGATGGTGCTGGTGGTGTTTGTGGTGTTTGGGGTCCTTGGCAACATCCTGGTCATCCTGTCCGTGATGTTCCATCACCACTGGCGCTCTGTGTCACACTACTTTATTGCCAACCTGGCAGCGGCAGACCTGCTGCTCAGCTCTGCCGTCCTGCCCTTCTCCGCTACCTCAGAGGCTCTCGGCAAATGGGTGTTTGGCCGGTCCTTCTGCAGTGTCTGGGCTGCCTTGGATGTCCTCTGCTGCACTGCCTCCATCCTCAGTCTGTGTGTGATCTCCATCGATCGCTATCTGGCTGTCAGCTACCCTCTGCGCTACCCTGCCATAGCTACAGGGAGGCGAAGCCTGACGGCGGTGGCTGCTCTCTGGGGACTGTCAGCAGCTATATCTGTGGGCCCTCTGTTTGGCTGGAAGGAGCCTGACCCAGAGGATGAGACCGTGTGCCGAATAACAGAGGAGCCCGGCTACGCTTTGTTCTCAGCATTAGGATCTTTCTATATACCTCTGGCCATCATCCTGTCCATGTACTGCCGTGTGTATACTGTGGCAAAGAGAGAGACAAAAACCCTCAGGAAGGGCAGTAAAGGAGATGAGGTGGAGACGGAGGGCGTGATGCTGAGGATACACAGAGGAAACGCCGCTCAGATGGAGACGCAGGAGGATGACAACGTTACAGCCAGGCATAAAGGCACCACCTTTTCCCTGTCAAAGCTGTTTAAGTTCTCAAGGGAAGAGAAAGCAGCCAAGACTCTTGGCATCGTCGTCGGGTGCTTCATTCTGTGCTGGCTCCCATTTTTCCTGGTTTTACCCATTGGTAGGTCCCAGTGAGCCTCTACTGTTTTTAACTTAACATGACCTCAGTTTGTGCTTTTTCATGTATAATAATATATTATCAGTAGCATTAATTCATAGAGCTAGGCTTTTTTTTTCTCTAGAGGAAGGTTTAAACTTCCTTACTGCTGTTTTAAATGTGTTTTAAAAATCCTCTAAAACTCTTTAATCCAACTGGATTTAAAAAAAAGTCTGTCTTCAGGACAATTAAATGAATCAAAGCTCTTTTCTTAAACTTGTAACACCAAAGCTTTATAGACTCTTGGAGGCAGCAGAAATATGTTGTGAACACAAAACACTGACGTACCTTCCCCTAATAAAGGTCCAGTGTGAAGGATTTAGTGGCCTCCAGTGGTGAAGTTAAAGACGCCCAATGTCCCTTCACTCATCCTCCCCTTCCAAGCATGTAGGAGGTGAAACTTGCTCAAACACAAAGGGGCCCTCCCCAGAGAGTGTTTGGTTTGTCCGAGCCAACTTCTGAAGAAACATGGTGGTGCAGCATGCTGGACTCCTCAGACAAGGACCCACTCCCTCTGGAGATTAAAAAAAAAGCTATAACTTCTATTTTCAGGTGATTATACACTAATAGAAAAAAAAAAACTTATAAATTTTATATTTAATTTCTGCCATTTCTACAAAGAGATTACCCTAAATCCTACACACTGACCCTTAAAGTAGATAAGTAAACTGTTGCCTTTTTTAAACACCTAGCAGATATGGATCAACATTATCGTTTATTTGGAGTCGTGTCTCGAGCCATCTGGTCAATTTAAGTGCAATACTTGCTGTCTTTTAACTCTTTTAACTTTTTAGTCTAAAGCAACAGTTGTTGGTCGAACAACTCAACAAAGGCCTTAAAATTCACTGTTAAGCCCTGTGTTGAAATTATTTTATACACAAAAATAACTTAAAACAAGTTGATAATCTTGTTTTGCAGACCTCCAGCAGTTTGAGGCAACCCAGGATACTCCAGAGTGTGTCAGCACACCATTACACCACTTATATGTTTGGTTACAGTTTAAAATATCAACCAGAAAGGACTTTTAACAACTGCCTTTTAAACCCAATAATTTGGTTGTTATTTTACCTCCATCCATTATCTTTTCTTGGTTTTCTTGGTTGGTAAGTGAGGCAACTTGGGAAACAACCAAAAACATCTTTTAAATAAAAACAGCTGTAATAATGTAAAAAATAATGTTCTTAAAAGGTTTCCACAATTAATCTTTCAGTAAAAACAATGTTGGCAGTTGTTCTGTGACTTTAATGGCATGACAATAAAATAATGAGAGGCACAATATGGTGTGAAACCTGAAGGGAAGTGACAACTTAAAACCTTGAAATGATTGATTCACTTTACAATTTCTGAAGACTGTGTTCTCTCACTCCACCAAGAAATGTAAATTATTCAGAAACTAATTTATGTCGTAATGAGTGCATTAATGATTTCTTTTCTACTCATAGACGCCTGTTTTTTCCTGAAAAATATATCAAACATTCATTAACATTTTAGCAGAGGAAAAATTGACTAGAAATGAACTAATTAAGGATTGTGCTGTTGCAGTCAAACATCACAGGCAGGCAGTCAAGCTCGATATGAGCGTCAGTTAATATCAGGAGCTTAGGAAAACGTTAATGTCTGCTAAGCCTGATATTCTCAACTTTATCCTTAATCAATTAAAGCAACTTTTCTCAGACTCTTATCTAAGGTGCTGATAACTGTGATCTTTTCATAGATGCAAGAGAGGGCAGAAACTAACCATGTGAAGTCTAATCTGAAATCTTAATTGCCTCCGAAATAACTCTTATGTCTTGATTGAGATAAGTGAATGTCACTGAAGCCTGGTGCGTATTTAAGGGTAGTCGTCTGTCAGCAGTTCCCTCCCAGGTCACAGATGGTGAGATTACGGCTAAAATGTGTGTTTGGCTACACACACTGTAATCTTATTGAAGGAGAGGAGAATCTATTATACAGGATGGAGGACACATGGATGAAACACATCATCTGGACTCATAATATATGTTATCTTCTTCTCTTCTATTTGCCAGTGTGTACATTCATAACTAGCCATATTAAAGGGTCAGTGTGTAATCCGAGTGTAAACAAAAGAGTCTTTCCATGGAAAACTGTCATAAATGTGTTAACAAGTCTGTTAATACAGGGATTAACACTAAACAAACACTTAACCGAAGTCATTTAAGGTTGACAAAACAATATCAACTCAAAGTCCATTGCTATTTTTTTTCTGGAGCTTGTGTCTGTGTCATAAATTCTTCATAAGCAGGATGAGCTTGTTCAGATATCATGCACATGAATCTGTTTAAAGGCTTAGCAGCAGTCAGGATTTCATCCATAACAACTTTAGGGCATTTTTTTAATGTCAAAAGCTCCAGATAAAGGCAGCAGACCTTGAGTGAAAAATTCTTCTTACAACTACTTAAAAACTGTAAAAGTTAAAAAAAAACCTAAACAATAAAATTACACAGTAAGTAAATCAAAAGTTTTTTTTGATATTAGAGCTTGAACATAAAGCCGATAGTACTTTTTTACAGAAGATGTTTTGACCTACATGTTCTCAGCCAGCCTGTTAAATATGGACGCCAAACTGTCACAGCCCTTGGCTTCTCATACAGACAGACCGGGCACCCTTCAGCATCTGGATGTGAACCTGCACCGGAGGGTCTTTCTAAACTCACGGTTAAAGTTGTAAAATGGCTGCAGTTTGGTTAGCTTTAGGCACCTAAAACTACTTGGTTAGATTGAGAAAAAGAAAAATACTTGGTTGGGTTATTAAAACAAGCGAGAAGGTTACAGTTTGTTTAGACTTAGACCACAAACTACTCAGTTAGGTTTAGAAAAGATTGTTGGTTTTACACACTCTGGTCCAGCCTCTGTTTCTCTGTGACTCACTGTTGCGCTTTTCATTTATGTTCAGTGGAGCAGTTGCCATCAGTGTCGAAGATTGACTTGGATGGGTTTACATTAGGGTTTGTTTAAAGCCTGGTGGTTCTCAAAAAGATACTCAAGGTTACGTTATTCATGATGAGAAAGTCAGGGGCATGAAGCATTGGTATCTGACAAACTGGGAATGAGACCAGGCTGTTTTGAGATGTCACAATAAGAGTAAGAGAAGACCGGTGAAAATAATAAATATGTGAAAGTGCAGTGCTATTTGCAACCAAATCAGTGCAGTTTCTTCAACATTACTGACTTTTGTTGCCTCAAACTAACAAAACAGTGATTGAAAATTGAAAATACGGCATTCAAGTTTAAAAAAAAAGCACTCACCAGTGTCACATAGAGTCTGTCCAGTCTCACAGATGAGAAACCTGTGTTTTGTCCTTTTAATCAGACCTTCTTCCCTGTGAGGAATTTGTCAATTTTTTATACTACTTTAGCTGGTGGTGACCGCTGTAAATAGCTGAATAGCTGCAACTTTCCTGACTCAGGTAAAAAAAAAAAAAAAAAGAATGCACCCCAGAATTAATTAAATTTGCTTCAGGCTCCTGGTATTGTTCATGTTGGTTCACTGTCACACTGACTTTCTGGGACGCTGGAGTAGAGCTGTGCTTTTGTTAATAGTATCAGTCATACCTGTGCCATTCTCAGCACCATACCACTATCATAGCTAAAAATAAAGACTGAGCCTTTAGAATCATCAGCAAGCTCCCTGCGGCTCAGCAATGCAGATACAACTTCTGTGATACAAAAGCTGCTGAGGCCTGAACCATTTGTATAATGTTTTTAGATGTTGCTCTCTTAACACATCACTAAGGACCTTCTTCCTCCACTGCTGTGCCTCCACTATGCTGTTCGAGCTTCTTAGAAGGGACATCAAAAAATTCAATTACAAGCAAACCAACTAGACCAAATAAAACACGACATTGGATCAGAATGGGCTTCTGCTGTGAGATGAAATGGAATGAACCAAAGTATTGCTCCTTCTATGAAAGCTATTATAGATAACAAGCGTGAGGCTTAATGGCCTGTAATGCTAGAAGGCATCCTCAGTCACCCCATAGCCTCCCAAGGCAGCTAGTCATTGGAGAATAGTTCTGCATTTCAATTGAGACAGACCTTCACGGCTCACAGCCCAGCGCTCATTTAAGCTCCAAGGCAATGATAGTCTGAGATTCTCAGACTGAAGGTTTAAAAAACCACTGAATTTTTTATTTGTATTTTTCCTGAGCCCTTCAGATGGAAAGCTTGTTTTGTGCTGAAGCGCTTGGAGGCTGTCTTCATCATAGAACAGTACAGTATGCTTGCCGGGCGCATAAAATGAAGTGACTGCCTCCCATCAATGACTCCAAATTTATATTAAGCTGCTATGAATCATTGCTTCAATAAAAATCCATTTTGCACACAAAAATCAGACCTCTGAATGGAATTTTTATTTGCTTTTATTTTCTCTACAAAGGAGGCAGATGTTTTTAGGATGTGCTCAGTTGTGAGTAGCACATCTCAAAACCTGCTCCACAGATCTGAATGAAATTTCCTGCAAAATTAGGTCACACGCCAAAGAACAAGTGATTAGATTAGATTTGCAGATGGATAGATCCATTAACTGGTCGTTTATGAAGCACCTAATGTTATCAGTTAGAAAGCATCGTCGGAGGTTCATACATCTTTTCTAGTTTTCACAGCATTAGCCATCATTTCTGTAACAGTAGATCCTGAAGTATGAGACGAAAAAACTTTTCTTCCCTTTATTCAGGCAAACCAGTAAATTTGAAGCCCATTAAAAAATTCCTTATACTCAAACACATGATTTCAGGCTTTTTTTAAAAAAATGATTCATACTTAACATTGTATTTCTTTAGATCATTAGGTTTTCTCAGGCATATGTGGGATATGGCTCAGTAAATGCCTTCTAGCTCTAACTTGGACTCACAGCATTAGTGGTGTATTAGTGTCTTTTTCCATTGACGCTGTGATTTGTGTCTTTTCTTGTATGTGTTCTCTAGGATCCATCTTTCCATCCTGTAAGCCTTCTGAAACCATCTTTAAGATTACCTTCTGGCTGGGCTACCTCAACAGCTGCATTAACCCTATTATCTACCCATGCTTCAGCCGGGAATTCAAGAAAGCCTTCCACAATGTTCTGCTCGGACGCTGCCTGAGAACTGGTGCTGTAAAATCACAAGGACACATAACCACCCATTCCTCCAGTCCAGGCCCCACGTCCGACACTTCTGTCCTGTCAACTCAAAACACTTTCTCTGTTTCCTCGTGGTGTTGCTGCAGGGCAATTTCGACCTCCTCCTCGTCGGCCGTTGGTCCAGATGCAGCTCAAAGTGCACAAATCCAAAGTAAGAGTCTGCTGAAGGCATGGTGTTTCTCTGCAAGTCGAACACAGATGCCACAGAACCTTTCCACTCATGGAACAAACAAGGTCTTACACCTTTCTCTTGGCGTTACAGGAGAGGCTGTTTGATTGGCATAGTGAGGCCATGGAGGAATCTTGAGCATCTGATCTTGAACGTTAGCTTCACCTTTTATACATCTTTTACATTTTCCTCTTTACAGGCATCAGAGCGCAGGGCCAGTCGATAGAGACTTGCTTCCACAGCAGGCAGCGGATAATTCCGATGCCTTAAGGCGTGAATCAGTGTGTAAACCCAGAGAGCCAAATTATTTAGAAATCAAATGAATAATAATTTGTCTTCGCTCAACAATCACCGCTGAGCTATTCTTGAACAGAGCATAAGCAGAAGACTGTGTTATATGAGCTACAGCAAGAGACTTTTGGAAAATACAAACAAACCATGTTTGCAAAGTATGGGCGTTGGTTTAGTCGGGATAACCATCAGCGCTTAGCAAAGAATCTTATTGAAATGACATTGTTTAAGAACTCTGGAGGCATGATTTCTTAAAACATCAGTGGTATTTCTGCAGATTGCACAAAAGCCCTTTGGGTGAGATACTCATAAATCCTGGCACAATTAGCATTCGCTGACAGTCCTGAGAAAGTGGAAGCTGATGTAAAAGTGCGTGTATTGTATGAGCGACCTCTGTTTAAAAGGGACTAGACACTGGCAGGCTTTGATTTTAAAAATATCTGTCACAGAGACAAAAAAAGTTAGAGATTGTTGGGAAAGGGGGAATATTAGCTGATGGCTGTGGGATGAACCTTAGGAAAACCTTACAGTACAGTTCAGCACAGTCCAAGACAAAAGCCTTTTTCTCTATTGCTCTTTGCTTTTAACATTCACTTTTTGTTGTTTTTTTTTATTGATGCTGTAGCAAAGGTGTGTTTATTAAGCTTTTAATGTTTGACATGAAAGCCTCTGGTGTTCTTAAATAAATCAAAAGGTATCAGATGTTTTTCTCTCAGTCTTGGCGAAAGGACTATTTGTGACTACTGTTTTTTAGCAGAACAGTTCTCAAGAGCCATGTTTTCCCCATGCAAACGTTGGAAAATTACATAATTTTCTGGTTGTTTGCAACTGAT
>JAQMCX010000025.1:6758852-6827691 GCA_029814765.1 Acanthurus leucopareius
CACTTTTTGTTGTTTTTTTTTATTGATGCTGTAGCAAAGGTGTGTTTATTAAGCTTTTAATGTTTGACATCAAAGCCTCTGGTGTTCTTAAATAAATCAAAAGGTATCAGATGTTTTTCTCTCGGTCTTGGCGAAAGGACTATTTGTGACTACTGTTTTTTAGCAGAACAGTTCTCCAGAGCCATGTTTTCCCCATGCAAACGTTGGAAAATTACATAATTTTCTGGTTGTTTGCAACTGATGCATGAGTAATTCAAGCAGTGCCTGTCTGTAACTGGCATCGGCATGTTGTCTTTAAAGCTGCGGTCTTTGATTTTTTTTTTTTTCGCATGTAGGAGGCAGAGAAACTCCAAAACAAGCTGACAGACACACACAGCCCTGACAGATTATCAGCTTCTAAAGCTGCTATGGCTAACATGTAAGCAAGCGATTGTTTACTCACACATCCACAAACGTAATAATCCCACTGAGCCACATTTGTGCCCACCTGATAAATACAAGTCCAAACTTCATTTTCCTTTCAACTCTGATTGGATTTCCATCAATTTGTGATGAAAATATCTCACCACATTCCTCATGTTCTGTCTGTCATCGGGTGCCTGCAGGAAGTGTACTGCCAGATGTCTGTAATGCAACACGAAAACCTGTTAAAGAGACAAATAAAAAAGAGTTGGTGGATTCTAACAAAGAGTGACCACTTTCACATTATACATTATACACGATCATTTGTTTGAATTGTTGTTGATTTAAAATGTGTGAATTAATGGACTGCTGGCTCGTTTTGGCTCGTTAGTATCCAGTTCACATCCTTGTTCAATCACCTTTGTAAAGTACAGAAGGTGAACAAAATTTAAAAAATGTGACATTTTGAAAAGGTAATTAACTTTGAATAAATTAAATCATTGCTGCAATAGAACCTACAGAAATATATGACTGTAACCTTTATTAGGAGTGTGAGATTATCAGGGTAGCCTATGTGCCGACAGACAAGCGGACCCCTATTAACATTGGAGATTCACAATGAATTACTATCCTTCCAACCATTACGACAAAAACTGAAAGCTTTACAAAGGGTCTTTTTTATTGCAGGGTGATTGCATTGGATTGCATTATACTTTATAAAAGTCTATGATGTGCTAACTCTCTCTGTCTTTAATGAAATTAAGTGATTTCATCAATTAGCAAAACAAAGCCCTCAATATCACACAAGTAAATAAACAAACATTATGTGGACCAGTGTCAGGATAATGTGAGTGTGTCATTAAAAAACATGTCATGAACATTGACTAATAGCTTTAACAAACATGTTTTTGGTGTCTTATCTTTTTTAAGAAGTTTTTCTTCTGAGCTATTAATCCTTTCCTCCTGTTATGAACAGAGTTGTTTTTCTTTTGCTGTGCTTGGATTAAAGGCTTTTTTCTACCCTACAGACATCATAGCAGTGATGAATACCTGAGCGTGCTTATCTGAGAGACGCAGGATGTTGACAGAAATTCTAGAAGACAAATGATTTGTCATTTCACAGTCACCCAAGGCTAGGCGATGAGAAGGGTTTCAATCGTTCTGCATCACCCTACCGGATTTGTATTTAAACAGCTGCATTATGTGACCGTACAGGAGGATAATGTCTGTGTTTAAACACTTGTAAACTCTTTAAGCTCCTGCATTTTACATTATGGTGGCCACTAGACTGTCTGTGATAACTAATAAACATGCAGGCTTCGTTTTCTCAGATTATGCAGCCAAGGCCTCAGTGTTCCACTGCATTAGGCAACAAGTAGCAGATGGAGATTTGTTGCCTCTTTTTTTAGAAATGCATGACTGAAGGAGGAAAAATGTACAGTAATTATGAGTGCATTACAGTGACATTTCACACTTTAAATTTTCAGAATGTTATTTTGATTCTGACTGCATAAATGTCATGGAAATGTCTTTTTCACATCCAGTTGCTATTTCTAATGTTCGAATGTCAATACTATCGTGCACAATCCATCCTCACACATCCTCGTTTACGAGAAATTCAAAGCTTTACACAACAGACGCTGCCTTGTGTTGACTTCAAAAAGGAAACAGAAACCTTGAAAACTAATGATTCAAGATGCAGTGTCTGTGCTGGAGGGGCACTAACTGAAGGATAATCATCAAACCGCTGCCTGCTCAGTGTGTGTTTGTGTGTTTGTGTACATCCATGCCCAAGTGACTCTCTGTTGAACCATGTGTGTGTACACCTGTACTTGTTTGCAGTTGAGGTTGGTGTTTGTGTGCATGTGCATGAGTGTGTGTATGTGTGTGTGAGACAAGGATTCAAGCAGTGTTGAGTGTGCCTCCATCAGTTCAGCTTTTATTTATGGAAATAAATGCATCAGATTCCTAATAAATATGCAGCTCTCATTTTCAAAAAGCAGCACAGGACTCAAACAGTGTTGCAGCAGCTGTCAAATGAAGGCAAACACTGTCGTGATAAATAGATCCAGGCTCCCGTTACTGGAAAGACAAGTGTGTGCTGTTTAGCCTAATCAGTTGACTTAGCAAAGCGATGTGTCATTATAAATGGCGATCATCATTAATAATGATGTCGAGCAGCGAGCAAAGCAGGTGACAAGAATTGTTAACTGCATCAAGGAGTCAAAGAGGCCTCGTTATTTGTGATGAGTAAAATATGGTTTGAGTAAAGTGTCAAACCGAAAGACTTGCAGGAAACTTCTTCACTTTGCTTCTTCTAACTGAGACCGAGCAGCGGTTTCTCTTTCTATAGCATTCCAATTTTATCGATAGCTATTTGGAATAACTATGGAGAAGTGTTGTATCTGCACAGTATCAACTTACTGCATAAGTACTCAGTAAAACTCCCACATGTGCACAATATTTCCAGGTTTGACATCATAACTCAGGTGTCTGCACGGATGTTTGTGCAAATGTGTTAAGTGAAGTGGCCTACTTGCAAATGCAACTCTTGGCATTAGCCTTGCTGTTAAAGTTGCCAAAATTCCCCTCTGTGTTGTTTACTTTAATTATTTTCTGTCTCATTGAATGTTAAGATGATATGTTGTCACTCAGCCTTTTTCAGTTTAATTCCTGCCAGCAGGAATCAAATTGGGCATGGTTTTATTTTATGGTTCCTGAATTATTTGTTCCGAGTGCCTCTATAGTTTTGGGGAATGGCCAAATGTTTTTTTTTTCTTCAAATTTTGGTTCCATACAGAAGCTTTAAATATATGCTCATTTTGATGGATTGGAAAGCAGTTGCATGGAAAATAAATTAAAATAATGTGACAAATATGAATGAGGACAGCTTTGCAGTTGCACGTTTTGCCACTGGCAAGTAGTGTTGTCTATTTTAGGTGACAGTAGGAGTATTTTAAGGAATTTTCAGCCATGCATACTAAAAATGAATACTAATATTCCTCATTGACTCAACAACCGCATGTGTTGTCAGAAAGCGCCACTCAGAGCCCACAGATAATTTTTTACTAACTGTGCAGCTCGTAGTTTTACAGCATATGGACTTTATGAATCAGTCTCAGCGCTCACAACCGTGTTACCAGCAGATGCTGGATGCTGTTTTTCAAGTATTTTCAGGTAAACCCACAGTGAACTTTCTACTCCACCTCTGACACTTCCTGAATATCCTGGTGATGGGCAGGAAGTGTAACCAACTTGCTGGTTGAAAAACTGGTTTCTTTTGCAACATAAGAGCTATATTTTTATCATCAAGAGTTGATGAAAACAAAAACTGAGCTAAAGTGTCATTACTGAACTCAGTAATGACACTTTAGAAGCACAAAAAAATTAATATTTATGTGTTTCTGAATGTCAGTGCTCTCATCAGTTATCCACACATTTCCATAAAAGTAAAAGCCTGTATTATACATTAGTAAATAAAACGCAAAACTACCATATTCCCATTGTGGTGCTTACACACTACCAAAAACCCAAACACACTCACAATAGTAGGAAAAAGTAGCATCAACATGAGAGCTTTAAAATTTCAACACCAGCAGAGCTTTTATCAGCCAGAAAAACTGAAACACCTGTGTGGGTGTGCAGGTCCTTGAAGATTTCAACAAAAAACTTCAGGCTATTACCTCTCATGCACTAACAGCTTCACATGAAAATACAAATTGATGGAATATTTAAAAAAAACAGAGATAAAATGTCAAAGTTACTTTAAATTGTGGAAAAATTGAAAATTTAACACACTTGATTTAAAAAACATTAAAATAAAGTCAAAATAAAAGTCACATTAGAGTAGATAGAATGCCTAACATATGATGGAAATAAAAATCACTAAAGAGTTTGATTCAATCCAGGTAATTCCCCCAGATCATCAAACATGCATAGGTTTTGCTAGTTGGACTTCAGGTTTGTCCATGTCTAACTTTAGGAAATTGTTGTTCCAAGAATGATGAAAACTTTCTCCCTTTGATGTTTTTGGAAAAACCAGCCAATGCTCTTCAAGACTTTGGCAATATCATGGTTAACAGTATCAAACACCACCTTTAGGTCTGAGCGCAGGAAATGAGACCTTATTTTAGTCAGAGGTCACTGATTCTTAAAGTAAAAGCAGTTTTAGTGCTTATCCTGTATAGAAGGGCTGGATCTCAGCATATAGCTGGTCAGTGCTTTATCATCTAGGTTGAGTTTCTTTAATTAAGGTTTTCCAGCAGTTGCTTTGAAGAATCGGAGATGCCGCCTGTTTGAAGAGCTGTATTTACAGTCTTCAGGACACGACTTGAAACACTGTCATACACCCACTTTAAAATTTCTGTAATACTTGTCCCCTCCACTCAAAAATGTGTTCTTCTTATGTGTATGTCTCTAAAATGTCAGACCTTCACTTCACTGACTTTTTATCTGTGCAAAGTTTGTCACTGGAGAGGTGTTCTCACATTCCTTTGCTGAAGGGGGAAATGTCTGTGCACTTTCCTAAAATCTGACATTCAAATGTACTCTGAGGAAACATCACAGACTCAAAAGCCAATCGCAGGCAAAGAAACTTTTAAACCTTCAAAGCAGAGCAGACTTGTCAGTACGACTGACTGTTATAGGATGGACAACATGACAGCTCCTCAAAGGTGCAGCCAAAACATCTTGATCGCCCCCTGGTGTCTGGCTAAAGTACACATCATAGATCCAACCCTTCAATGTTAGCAGATGGGATGTTAGTCCAATTCAATAATCACAGCACATCCAAGTAAAATTCTTCTTTAGATGGTTTCTATCAATTTTAGGTAGCTCTGATCATGCACGTGTATGTTAAAGGGTTTCTTTTTCAAATAAGTTTGGATAATATTATTTAATAATGTTTAAAAAAAAGGTGGGGCGGGGTTTGAAATGTTGTAGTTAACAGCTTAACCAAACCCCCAGTTAAGTCAGGCTGGTGTATGAGCAGGACCTCAAAACCATAACTCCATCCACCAATCACAGCAGCACAGACCTTCTTTTCACAAACATTAGCCAGTACAGACAGAACGTTTGCATTAGGACAACCTCTAACACTGTGTCAGACACTGCCTGTTGCAGACAAATAAGCAAACCAGCAACAAAAAAAAGTTGCTAACTACATTTATTATTCTGATCCTTCTATTTGGTGCTGAATCTCCCCATGTTGTCTTTAATGCTAACTGTTAGCTATCTTGCTGCACTCTACTCTTTCACCACTTGGGTTAGAGTGCAAGCAGGAGTGGCGGCCGAGACACAAGTCCTTTGGATAACAGAGCCATAATTTATTGCTAAGGGAGAAAGAGAAAATATTCCTAGCTCCCTTTTCAGAGATAATTCTGACTGAGACTTCTTCTGTGGGAAAATAATGTTGAACTAACAGTTAATCATGGCAGATTATTTTTACATACTTCAAGAAATGTCTGGAGGGGAACTTTAAAGGAGAACAAATCCTCCAGCTGTTCCATTGATAGTGAAGAAGATACTGCATCTGCAGGCTCAGTGCAGGAGCCAACCAACAACTCAACTGGAATACAAATAAGTTTTCTGATCAATATATTTCAGCATGGCATGATTTTATTGTCAGAGCTCAAATTGAGCTTCCTCACATTGTCTCATATTTCTATATTATGTATGAGAAAATTAAAGCACACAATATAAGTTATAGAAAAACAAACAAACCATATATTCACTGTATAAATGATTGAAATAATTGACCTCTTCCCAGCACCTTTTCAGTGCTGGCATTTGGAGTTAGTAAAGCTCATTGTGTGCGTGCATGGACTTGGAATAACGTATATGAATGTTGACAAGCAGGAATACAAATTAATTAGAAAAGACTTTAAGGCGGAATAGAGCTCATTCCATGTAGGATGCATTTGATAGTCATGTCAGTGAACATTTGTTTTAAAAGCAGTCAGCTGCCATCTGGCACATTGAGTTCTCTCTCCTGGTTCATTCAAGTTGCTCCTGACTTCATCAAAACACCTTTTACATTTCAGCTATGCACATAGTGGCTGGGCATAAAATCTCTTTATTTTGTCTGGAATTCTGGGGCTGTCAACATTATTTCACAGTAACTGAGCTGAGTGATGGACTCGTACGTGCTGAGTCTCTCCAGCAGCAGAGTGATTGTTCTGTCTTAAAAGCTTGTGGAGGTAAAAAAAAAAAAAAAAGATGCGGTTGTCTGTATTGTAGCCACAGTTTGACTGCAGGCACAAAACCAAGCACAAGCCATGTTGAGACTCATCTCTAAAAAACCAGACTGAGCTTGAAAAGGTCAGTACACTTGTCCAAAGGTCAGTGCACTCGTCCGGTCAAAGGTCCCCTTTTCATCTTTATGAGCGCACAGAACCAGGACAACTTAAGTGCTCCACTTAAAAAAAACCACTGAGCTAACATTATGGTTGCTCGAGTCAACCTTGACATTGTGTGAAAGCAATTAGAACTTCACGCAGGTGTTAACATTGCTCAGAAAATCAGTGGAAAAAGAGAACGATGCTGAACAAATGACCTTACCAAGAGAAAGATTCTTCGTGTAAGCAAAACAATGCTGAGGATCCACAAAATTGTGAAAAGATTTTCTCAAGTACTAAACAGGTTTTAATGTATTATGTTACCCTTGATTTTTATCTACAAAACAATTAGAAACCAGAAAGTACAAGCAGTTTAAAGCATCTAATTCATTTGAGCTACATGTCTACATGGACTGTGGGAGGAAACTGGAGCACTGGGAAGAAACCCACACACATCCAGGGACAACGAAAAGAATGTGTGTGAATAAACTTACATGGCCACAAATGCCCCCCTTTACCACCCTTACCTCCTTTAATTCCCCCCTTGAAAGTGTACTGATTAATTATAAATGTTATGTACAAATATTTTTGCTACAGTAGAAACTAAGGTAGTTCACTGGGTTAAGATCATGGAAAGATTGCAGTCATAGTAAAACTTGGTCATAATGTGTGGTTTCAGTATGAAAAGTGGTTGTTAGAAATTTCCAGCTCGGTGTTTTGAGAACATGCTGTCGTCTTCAGTACATGGTCAGAAAAACATATAACAGCAGTGCTTTCACTGTGTTAAAAAGTTAAAGTTAAAAAGTCTTCATTTGTTGCACAAAAAAAGAAGTTTGTAAAGCCAATAAAAGACAATAAATAAATAGTTAAATACAGTGTGAAGTCATTCACAGCTCTTGGACTTTGTGAGGCAGAAGGGGTAAAAAAAAAACTGCTTTAAACTGTTCATAGTTGTTTATGTGAGTATGAATGGTGGGCAGGCTGTGATTGGTCTCTCCTGTCTAAGTAAGCAGGGACCACCCCCACCTGAGATGGGCTTCAGTCTGTAATGAACAGATTAGATGGATGGATGGATGGATGGATGGATGGATGGATGGATGGATGGATGGATGGATGACAGTCATTCTCATTACAGCAGGATGACAGAAACAACCAGTTAGGGAAAAAAAGGCTTTTCCTTGCAACTTGTGCACCTGACTGACATAAATCATCCACTAGAGGGCTCTGTGTGATTTTTACACAAAAGCCCAAAATGGTTTTCAGGTCTGTGATAGACAAACACATATTCAGCTGCTGAGGGTCGTCTGCGTAAAGAAAATCAAAAGCCTTATGACATACCTCTTATTAAATCATTTTATGGATAAGACCTGGGGCTTATCCATGGGTATGAGAAATATTAATGAACAGGAGTTTGGTCACTAACCACTTTCCTTTTAAAATGCAGGTTAGGATTAAGTCCATAGAGAAAATCCTTGCCAAATGAGAAAATACAAATTAAAGTTTCCTTTAAAATCTCAAAGTGTTTCATTCAGTGTATATGTTATCATCTTCTCTCACATTTTTTTCATGTGCCTCTGAGGAAGGAACATAAAAGTCCCTGTGAAGTCAAGGAATGCTTTTATGTTGGAAATAGTTTAAATTCATCACAGTCCAGGAAATTGTGGATTTTCACTTCAATGCTCTTGGGAACAGGCCTAGACAGACTAGGTTAGTAGTAGGATACCATTTAATATTCCATAGTTAAGCTGTGGCTCATTTAGATCAATCCAGCATAAATATTATTGTAATTGAGTAATATTTTGTATTATTTATTCAGTTAATGCACTAACATGAGTGATTTAATGTAAGAGCAGTGAAAGATGTGCCTCAGACCATTTAAGTACTGAAATAATGCAATCCCCTAAGACATTCACAGAGTGGATGTGTGATCAAGATGACGGCACTGCCACCTAGTGTTGAAACATTTAGTGCATCCTCTGAGCAGTGATTTACTTCGTGCAGAATGCAGAGACAAATAATTTCATGATGTTTGTGATGTTTCCACCCTGCAGAAGTGTGTTGGTTTAAATGATCTGTTTTTTTGTGGTGTGCTTATCCCATCCAGCTGGAATTTATCCCAGCATGCACTTTGCAAGAGGCAGAGTTTATCACAGTGCTAACAGACCCTAAGGCAAACGTATTCACACCTACATGCAACTTAGCCTTTCCAAGTCACCTAACCCTAAAGTCTTACACATGAATACTGGGAGAAAATACAAGCTGAATACACAAACTCTGAGTCTGCCTTGTTAGATTCAACACAGGATGCTGTAACTCTAATATAGTGGTTTTAAAACTGTGGGGGAAGGCTACACTGGGGGAGGTAAAGAGCCAGTGCATGACCAAGGGGGAAATATGAGGTGAAACTAAGTTGAATGAATCTGTAGGAATACTGAAAAAATAGGAATTTGCTGATGCTGTTTTCTGACCTTGATTTCTCTAAAAAATCAACTCGAATCCTTTTTTATTAATTGCTTCACTGATGAGTAAAAAAAAGTCGTGGGCTGTGGGGCATAAACTTTTTGCCTTGTGAAGGAGGCAAGAAAGAAGAAGTTTCAGAACCACAACTCCAGTGAGACTGTAACCGCTCAGTTACCATGATGTCAACTGCACCCCAGGTGGATCACAACAATCAATTTAAACATTTTCAGTTTATTCACTTTTTTAACAAAGTGATCTCATAAATATCACACCACTGCTTCTAACACTCATCAGTTCTATAAGTCATCTGTTGCCAACTTAGTTCAGTTCAAAATTAGAGGCCTCTATAGGCTTCAAACAATGTGCTTGTATTGGACTGAAAAGCTCTTCTTAAAGCTTCACACAGCGGCTGGCCAGGTGTGCCAAGGTGTGGATGAAGGCAGAGGGAATTTTTTGCTATTTTTCATTTGTTTAAATGGGTGTAACATCGAAAATCCCTTCAAAGAGAGGCTTTTTTTCTTTCTTTTCTTTTAAAATAATTGAGACTACTAGAGTTTCTACAAGTTTCTACACTTCCTTGAGGTTGCCTTACATGTGGTCATGTGTAACACTGACCTAACTCATTTGAAGCATGTTCAGGCCCTAAACCTACATAATCACTGCTATTAAGGTTAGGTTTCTTAAGATTCTTCAACCATCCCTCTGCTACAAAGTTACCCTATCCTGATTGTTTCTGTGGCTTTCATGTAAAAGCACTGTTGGGTGATGGGTGCTTATCGGGTGTGTCAACAGCTGTCAGTCAAAAATTTGGACCTTCATGACTCACAGGAAAGCAAACAAGCTAAATCTCTAAATCCATCTTTCAACTCTCACACTTAGTGATGCCCTAATGCTCAGAGATGAAGCGCAAAGCTCTAATTATTTCCTGCCAAAGTTCCTGCAGCTGCCATATAAGGAATATGTTTCTTACTTATGTACTTTAGCAAAGCCACAGGTGGAAAACATGAGATGAGAGGCAGTGCAATAAGTCTATAACCCTAATAAAAGACTGCTGTGTTGTTTCATGCTCTTTCTTCAGTCTTTTTATCCATGAAGAAAAATACTGCAACGCAGTTGAGTAGACAGTGTTGTTGTCAGTCATCAGAAAGTGCAGATCAAATGCAAACACTGAATGATTCTGTTCAGGTGTGATGTAACCGGGACTTCCGGGCCTCACCTGAATGTCACCTTGTCAGTCTCCTCTTTGAAACCGTCTACAGGCAAAACTTAAAAAGTCATTTTGACATCAATGGTAGGTTTTGTTTTTAGATAGTTCCCTACAAATCTCTTTGCAAGTGTAGTTGTCATGTTTTCTGTTTTATCTGTGTTCTTGCTTCCCTTTGTATCTATATTTAATGACAGAGAGCTTTGAATATTAAACATTATAGTCGCAAACAAAAGAAAGAGATATCATTCCTTTTTTGTCATTTTTTTTAATTCTTTGAAGTCCTTGTTTGTTTGTTTTTTTTACATCACCATTCATGGGATTTGACACTTTTCCACAGTGAGCAAGCATCCCAGAAACCCCACAGCCACCAAGACAAATACCATCACACAGTTTCACTTTCACAAAGGGGGGGAAAAGGCTTACAGAGGGGGGGGGCAAAAGGGTTTCAGGGCAAGAAGGTGTTCAACAGCATCAACAACCTCAGAACGGAAGGAAGCTCCTCTCAGTCTGCAGCACGTTGCGTACATACATATCACTCATATATCATTAGCATAATATGGCATAGAAAAGCATCCAAGCTGACAGAGCATTAAAGGAGTATAAGTGTGTGTTTTAGTGTGTGTAAAATCGAGGAGGCATGGGACACGGGATGGATGTCAGCGTTGACAGCTGCTTTTTAACATCCAAGTCAATTCTTCCGGCATGGGTGCTGCATCACAGCAACGGCTGTTTGATGTGTGTGTGTGTGTGTGTGTGTGTGTGTGTGTGTGTGTGTGTGTGTTTTTGCTATACTCTGTGGTGTGCTTTCAACTCTAATAGATTCTCTTTAAGAAGCAAAGGATTCTGGATTCCATGCAACTCAGCGCCGGATTATGTAGAAATGATGCAACACTGTCAGAGAATAATTATAAAAACATGTGTGTATGTGTATGTGTGTGTAGGTGTGTGTGTGTGTGTGTGTGTGTGTGTGTGTGTGTGTGTGTGTTTGCAGGCGCAAAGCTGTACTAATAGCACCGGGTCAGGACGGGTTGCCAATAGCAACCTCCAATCCGACAAGTGTTGCCATGACAAACAAAAAGCAGAACCCCATGAAAGCAGAGGGGTCTGTTGCCACAGCAACAGTCAGAAACAACAAATGTGGCAGGGACGGAGGAAGGGAGGGAGGGAGAGGAGTGGAAGAAAGGAAAAGACTGGCTGAAAGCAGGAGGGCCAGAAAATGCAAGTATACTACTCCTCACACAAAAGCATGATTGTATTAGTGTTTAAGAACTTCACCTCCCATCTCTTCACACACACACACCCTTTAACACAGCAGTAGGGAGTTATACAGTGTTAATTTCTTTTCTGTAAGAACAAAGGGAGGCTATGAAAAGCTAGAAGAATCAATATGGTGTTAATTAATGAGACAAAAGGGGGTAAGATTCCACATTCCTGACTTACAAAACCTTGTTTTGTGTTTTAGTGATTTGGGTTGTGTGGAGATCAAGTTTCCATTTCCCATTCCTATTTTGTCTCATCGTTAAATGCTTCAGAGACACATTTGTTATATCTCCCCTGCTTTGGATTCTTTAAATACATATACCATTAGTAATGCTGACAGACGTTGCCTTCTATAGACTTCCATTTAGATCAGAGCGAAGGATTCCTGAAAAACTGGGGGGTTGAAAGCACAAACAGAGGTGGTGTGAGTTTCTATATTTGCATTTTTTTATGTCTGTGTGTATGTATTTATTTATGCATGTGTGTGAGTGAGTGAGCTGAGGGTCGGTGTTTGACGACTTACGGCTTAAACTCAAGTCCAATTTTAAGCTGAACTTCAAATGACTTCAGTAACATGACAAATCAAACACTTGTGATGCTGACTGATGTGTCCAATAGCTAACTACAGCTAAAGCTATCCCTCGTGCTGCAAAAAGTTGGTCTAAGCAGGAGATGGTTTTTCATTAGACCAGCCTAAAGATTTTAGGATCTGTCTTAATCTCCATTTTTATATCTGGCCCTGGCTGGTTGTTCAAGTCAGCACGAGCTTGTTGCTCCATGTTTAGTCATGGAGAAGAGAAAGGCCGCAGAAAGATGGTGACCGGAGGCCAAGACCTCGCTGACATGAGAACTAGCACAGGAAATCCATCGATTGGCTTAACAAAGCCAAATAATAAATACATTTTTTTTTAAAAAAAAATCAAAATAAACAAGAACATATTAACATTTAGCGCAGCCCAGAGCGACATCTCGTCCACAACAGTAAGGTGTGCTGTACAGGAAACCTGCTGTGCGTGTCCCATCCCTCACACAACAACACTGCACACTAGTCAGAAGTACATTAGCTCATGTCTACTTTCAAGCGTAAATCAATAGTGCTCAGCCCTTAGGCACCTAGATACAGAATGACACTAAAAAGCAGTTTGACAACAAGTTAAAAACTCTAAAACATTAGAACATTTCAAGATATCGAGCATTTTTTCGTCTTTACAGGGGCTCTACCAACAGAATAGGCCCTTTGAAAGCACAAAATCTGGCACCTTTGAATCGGTTAATCCTGGCTATTTTACATCTTTTTTTATCGTACATCCTTCACTTACCTTAATAAGAATAACAAAACAAGAAAAATCAAAACTATCAGTACAACTTCTGTGGGTTCAGGCACATAAAGAGTAGAAAGGAAAGAGAGATTTTGATGAGTATAAAAAACATTTGAAGGAGGAGAAACATTCCTTATGTAAATGCACTGGTTGGTGATGGACGGTTATCAGGTGTCAATCGGAAAATTTGGACCTTCATGATTCACAGAGAACGTGAGCAAGCTGGAAAATATGCAGCTACGCAGTAAATGGCACCTTGCCTACGCTTCTAGAAGTTCTCTAAAGAGGGCGGTAATTAGAGATGATAAGGCGAGGAAAGGTCGAGTTTGAAGCGACAGCAAGTAAAACTTTCTCGCTCCCTAAATCTGTCCTTCAACTCTCACACTTTGCAATGCCCTAATGCTCAAAGATAAGTCATAAAACTCTGATTACTTTCTCCCAAAGTTCTGCAGCTGCCAAGTATGGAATATGACTTTTTTTTTTTTTTTTAAATCTATGAACCTTACCAAAGCCACAGATGAGAAAACATGGGATGACAGAGATGAGAGCCAGTGCAGCAGGAGTCTTTAACTCTAATTAAAGCTTGTTGTGTCTTTCAATTGTTCAAATCTTAAGGCCGTCCTTATGGATGCGATGGAATGAAAAGAAACACAATTCAAACACGACCTAAAAGAAATCACATAGTCAAATTCTTGAACGGTGCTTTAGAATTCTTGTCAGCTAAAAAAACTGAAAGACTATTCAATTTCAACCTACTTACTGTTTGGCCTAATTAAGAAAAGCAAGAACAACGATACTGGTTTTTGTACAAATGCTTCATTTAGACTGCTCCCAAAAATGAAGAGAAAGCATAAAAAATATACAGTGGACATCCTACATGAAAACGATCCTCTTTTCTCAACTGTATCAATTTAGTTTCACTTGATCCCCTCTGTTAAAACAATGATAAAACAAACATCATGGCAAGGAAAAGTATGGTATAAAAAAAACTGAATAATGCAGTCAAAAGTGCTCAAATAAGGAGTGTTTTCTTTTTTTTTTTCTATTTTTTCATCATATGAGGCAGACCTTTTTTTTGTTTTTGTTTCTAACTGTGTCCTCTAGGATCAGGGTTTGGGGAGGAGGAGAGTGGGTAACGTGAAAAGCAGCGAAGGAGGAGGCCAAAGATCGAGGCTGACGGAGGGCCCGGTAAGGTGCTGTGAAGGGTTCAGCTCCCGCTGTTGTGTCGTGTTGTAGTTTCTCGACCCCTTGGCTCCTCTTGGCCATCCTTCCTCGGATCATCTGGTCCTCCTCGGCGGCCGACGGCGGAGCTCTAACCCAGGCTAGTGATGTTGGCTCTGCCACCTGGTGGCGCCACAATGCGCTGGGTGTTCCTGCGAGGAACGTTGTCGTCAATCTGAGCGCCTGTGAAATCAAAAGGTAAGTTAGTTATTCGTGCTTGTGTTTGCACTTTGCTAAAGTACAAAGTAAACAGTTTTTTTGTCTGTAATGTTTTTATTTTACCAGTTGGGAATTTCCAAAAAGGGTCTCTATATCTACGAACATGGCATAGAAAACTGTTTTGTTGTTGCAGTTACAGGG
The DNA here is from genome assembly GCA_029814765.1 of Acanthurus leucopareius. Taxonomy (NCBI): domain Eukaryota; kingdom Metazoa; phylum Chordata; class Actinopteri; order Acanthuriformes; family Acanthuridae; genus Acanthurus; species Acanthurus leucopareius. The sequence continues at coordinate 6,773,417 of JAQMCX010000025.1, forward strand.
GTAGCAGAATCCAGTTAGCTTGCTTGTGATAAGAACTAGTTAACTCACTGTGAAAAAAAAAAAAGTTCAAGAAAGATTGAAAAGTCAATTTGACAGTGTATTATGACTTAACCACAAAACCTCTGGACTACAGTTTAACTAAAAGTTACTGTATGAAAGAACATTATCTAAAACAATAGCTTCTTCCACTTTGGACCACAATGACCTGCAAGACAAAAGTCAGGTGAAAGAAGAAGGCTAATTTCCAGACTCTTTGCTAGTTTATCTGCTTGTTTTGTAAAAGAAAATATTCTAGTTTACAAAAAGTACTCTTTTCTCACATTCATTGTATTAAATTTAAAGTAATTCAAATAAGATACAATGATATAAGATTGCTAGCTCAACTAGCCCTAATTGGGGAAACTGTTTCCCAGAACCTTGGAAAACATTGACAAGTACGGATGGACAGGCAGAGACAGAGATGCTAAGCCTCATGCACAGTAGACTGTACAATACATGAGTGAAGCAAAGCAAATCAGAAAGAGTGAGAACATTTTTTGAGTATTTGCAGAATGAGCGGCTTTTATTATAATGAATGTATGCCATCTTGGGTTTTAGTATAATAAAGATTTAATACATCCACAATTAAAAACTTTTGCAAGGCTTTGACATTGTGACCTTAGTTTAACCCTGCAAGGATTTCACATCGTGAAATCTACTTTTTGTGCCTGTGCCAGAACATGATCTTTTTGTGTTTAAGTCGACTGAATTCGGTGCACAATTTCAATCATAAATACTTGTGTGACTGGGGCCTTTGAGTTCCTGAATGCTGCTCTTTATGTATGTGCGTGCAGTTGAGGATAAAAGCTCACAGTTCAGAAGACATTTACAATGCATACAGAGAAATTAATCAGCCTTAGTGAATTTGTTCAGCTCTGGATAAAGTGAAACTAAAAGCCAAATATACCCTGAAACACAACCTTTCCTTTATTGTATGACCATAAGTAATTAAAGAGTTGTGACAAAAAACACTGATCCTGGTCTGATGCGTGCACTGACCGGATAGGCTGAATCCAGACTGGTGCAGGTTACGGACAGGCTGGTTGGGCTGCTTGGCAGGTGAGGTCTTGGCAGACGAGGCAGGAGTCATGGCTTTAGGTGTGACGGACACCTCGCAGACCGGACCATCGTACAGTCCCCTGGGTACACCCCTCAGCTCAGCCAGCTGCATTTCAAAGGCACGGACACAGCAGTCAAGGCAGTGAAAACAAACAAGAAAATATTTCATCCCCTGAAAGGGATTCAGGCACTTTATGGGCCAAACTGCATCACTCCTCCAGCTTTCCACAAAACAATTGGTCATTATAAAATTGGTGGGCAACCTAATGCTCCTCCTTTCAACAACAACCCCCGCCTCTTTAGACGAGGTTTGAAAAGCAGTTTTGTACCCTGCTGCGAGCTTTTATCCTCTTGTAGACGTAGTCAGGGAAAGGCTTTCGGGCCACGTAGCGTCCTGAGCCCTCAGTGGTGTGAAGGGTCCCTTCCTCCAAGACAATCTTGCCCTGGCTGATCACCACCAGAGGCCCACCACGCACCTCTGTGCCCTCAAAGATGTTGTACTCCACGGTCTGTAGAGGAGAGCAAGAAAGGTGAAGTTTGAACCTAATATTATAATTTAAAAGCTTAGTAAATTCAGTTAACATGAGGTATTATTTATCTAATGTCATATGTTATCACGTCACTTAAACTAAATTTCTTGCGAATGAACTCTGATTGGCTGCATTTTGAATCTGCTGCACACTCATCATCAGTTAGATCAGTTACCTGAGCGATTCAAACCTCTGTATTTAAGTAAAGGCCTCCCATAGCACGCAGAGTTCATCCACAGGTGAAAATACACGTACACTTCCTAATAGACTTTTCACATAGTGTATGAAGGCAGCGAGATAGACAAGGAGGACAACCCAGTATAGGAGTGTTCTGAATTCTCCCACAGACTGCCAAAATGATTTTAAACATGCCAAATATGATCTCATTCTGCCTTATCAGTCCCAGCGACTGCCAGCAACCAGCTCTCTGTTTAAGTGAGACTCACTCCTGAACTCCTTGGTGTAACTTCCTACTGCCAGGATGTAATCCCTCAGTATGTGTTGTTACAGAGGTCCAAGTAAACATGTTCACATTCAGGTCTGTTTATGTCCCAGTTTACTTTTACTAATGGGGTAAAAGGCTCTGAAGCCTTCTATTTATTTGCCTGTGTTTTTACCATTAATGATGCGCTGTAAACTATCTAGATAAGGCCTGCATGATATATATGGTGTCAAAAAACTATTGGTCGATAAAGGGATATTCGTGAAATTTTAGCCAATAAATAGAGCTGGAAGCTTAGCAAATTGCCATCATTGGTTTGATAAGCACAGCATCTACAGTAGGTAGTGATGTACATCTTTTAAGTTGGCTTACAATCTGCCAGGAAACACAGGGAAGAGGAGGAAATAGAAGAAAAACAAGAGTCGCTCGCTGTTTTCACACTAATGACAAGCAACTATGCAACCCAGGCAGAAGCACTCAGTGTGGATCAGAGAGTAAAACATGTTGTCATTATTGATTTTGTTCAGTCGGAGCAAATATATGGATTATTAAATGGTCCATCTTTGCTAACAACATCTGAGCCTTTCCTCCTCTTAGGTGTGCATTAACTACAGGTTATGAACTACTTTTGTAAAATGGAAAAAATGTCATTTTTCTCAATTGTATCAGCCTTCATAAACAGGTAATTATTTGTCATTTTATTGTCTTTAAAAAGCCAATGATAGCTGCCAATTTTACTAAAAAACCTAACATGTTTTACTAATTAGTTAGATTCTTGCTCTCTGATATTAAACACCTTTAAAATTTTTATAAAATCCTGTTTGTGACAGATTTTCTCCTGCAAAATTGAGATCTCCATACACAGAATCCATTATAAATCTTGAATATAGTTATTAAATATCATCATTAGTATCAAACTTTCCTCCATCAGTTGTGTAATTATTTTGTGTTCCCCACTAATTTCTTCGTACATAAGATTATGAAGCATTTTCATGACAAAGTGCTGAAGATGTGAACAGTGTTTGTCTGGTGATTCTCAGCTTGAGTTTTCACATTTTAAGCAGGCTGAAGTTCTTGTCTGACAGCCGACATTTATGCTTCTGTGATGTTTTTTACAACTGCTTGTATCTCACAGCACAAATGTAGACGTATTAAATCACCACAGAAATACCCTCAAAGCAGAGTTGCAGTGATCCATTATCTCTAGCTGACTTTTCCCTATTATAGGGATGATGCAACCTTCCTGTAGCACATGCTGTCTCTGGGAATGTTGCTGCTTTAGTTCACAGGTTTATGAAAATCTCTCTCAGTCTTTATCTGTAAAATTGCCAGAGCCATGTGGATGGACTTCTACTTTGTGTTTACACATGATGCCACCATGTAAAATTGCCAGAGTGTTTATGGATTACAGTGCACTAGTGAAAGAAGCTTTGCAGATTTAGTTAAAAGCGTCCCCTCAGGCCTCAAATGCTAATAAAGAAAGCAAAGCTAATCAGTGGGGGAAAACCAGCTGATGTGGTCGAGGGGCCTCAGTTCTCAGGCCAGAGGAAGGGGGAGAAACAGGGGTCATATGGGAAGCGTGGGTGTTTGGGCGTGTGTGTGTGTGTCGACTGAGAGGGCGGGAAGGTTGCTGTGTGACGAATTTGGAAGCTTGGATGACTGCTTTCTCCTTAAAGCTACTGGAGCTGAGTCTGAGGTCATGGCAATCTGCTGCACTGTGAGAGGCTGAAATGAGATCACCAGTGGGCTGGGCTATCTTGTGACACACAAAGCACACACACACACACACACACACACACACACACACACACACACATTCATACACAGTCCAAATGAGCAGTTTCTCCCATGATCTTCAGTTTGTCATGTTCTGACTAAGTGGAACAAAAAAAAAAATACAAGGAACATGATGGGCTTAAGCAAACAGATCCCAAAAACATAAACGGCAACAGTCTCTCCTTCCTTCTTTCACACACACACACACATACACACACACACATTGACACACACTCGCACATCTGCCTGTTAACAATCAAAAACGATGTGTTGCAGCTCTGTGGCAGATTTTAAGAATGACATCACTCCCTTAACACTGTGTGAGGCCCACACCCTGCTCAACGGTCACGGCCATAAACCAGTTGTTCCTCTGGCTGCCATCAATTACCATGACTGCTTTCCTTTTACTAATCATTATCGCAGGATAGAAGTATTTTTTTAATCATCTACTATAAGACATTGTATTTGTTCTTGTCGTTTATAATTGTTTTAAACCCTTTGAGCTGCACCTTTGCTGAAGAAGGTATCATTTTCATCTCAGCTGTTGACCAGTTGTGCCACTGTGCGTGTAGAACACAAGTGACATCAGTAACCTTTAAAGTAAATACGCGTTTAATTTGAAAGTGTCAAAGTTTGCTGCCCCCCAATGGTAAAGTCGAGAAGAAACTGTGGCTGACAGCCAACACATGAAATGTGTACCGAGTTATGGCTCTTGGCAGAGATGATCTTTGTGAGGTCAGGGTCCCACAGCACCAGGTCAGCATCTGAACCCACAGCTATGCGACCCTTGCGTGGATACAGGTTGAAGATCTTTGCGGCGTTGGTGCTGGTCACTGCCACAAACTGGTTCTCGTCCATCTTACCCGACACCTGAAATGAATCAGGGCCGAGAGTGAGAACAATACAGGGCTCACTGTCCTGACGTCATTTGGTCTGGCTAGCCCTGATGACCTCTGTGCCAGTCCTGTCATGCATCAGTATTCGATCACTGCTGATAACGTAACCATACTGGATGTTCAGTTTCATTTTCCTCTGCATGGTTTTGTTTCTGACTGATGTTTGTGTTCTGCTATCTCTGCATGTGCATCCTCGAGTTTTTTTCACTCCTTCTTAGGTTACGAGGTTAACAGCTATGCTAGCAGCTCTGTGTGGTGTCATTTAAATGTTTTTAGCATGCTGTGCATAGCATGCTAACATGCTCACATTGTCAATACTACATGCTAATGTTTAGCAGGTACTATTAGGCAGGTTCACCATCTTAATTTAGTGTGTTAGCATGCTAAGAATTGTAAGTAGCACCAAACATTATCAGAACTCTGTTCACTCTCATAGTGTCATTAACTCCTTTTCTGCATTAAAAGTTTCTCAATGGATTTTACAGAAAAAAGTACTATATCGCGATATACATCCGGATATAATTTTACATATAATGTGATGCAGGATTTGATCCATATTCCCCACCACTAGCTAACTTTGTGCTGAACAATGAAGTATAAATATAAACGTACCACACACTTGTCCCAGATGATAGACATCCTCTCTTCGGTGCCATTGACGCCTTCAGGAATCAAACTGAAGTCATCCTTGCCCACAGCACGCTGGGCGGTGTTAAAGGGACAGTGTGCGCTCCCTGTCACCTGCAGGTCACCACTATGTGGGGGGGTCAAGGTGTAGAAAGGGGACAGAAGGGACATTGTTTAATTGCTTGTTGCATAGAAAGTGATGTCGGTTGTGACACAACTCCAATGTTTTTGGGTATTTTTTGCTGTAAGTACAGTTTAAATGATTAGATCATCTTCGTACCAGGACAGCAGTGAGTTGAGATAGTCTGGTGTGGTTGGGTCGGGGCTCAGGGGAGGGGAGGTGACGTAGGCAGCTGCCTTGGCCCAGTTCTTGCTCCAATAGTGAGAACCGTCTGTTCCCAAGCTTGCAGTGATTGGCTCTCCATAGACCACAGTGCCTGAGAGGTAAACAACATTATAACACCGCATACAACACACACAGAGTTTGCTGGACATTAAAAGTCATTTAAATGTTTTCTTTTAGTCCAAACCTATTACACCGTAATTGTACAAATTCTGTATTTATGTGTTTGTTAGTGAAGTATACTGAGGTTTTGTTTTAAGTCTCATCCCTGTGGTTTCTAGTTCCTAAAGCTCCTTGAGGTAAATCACAAATTTTGATTTTAATCTTTGTAAATGGAATGGACTTCACTAGCTTTGGAAAGGAGCAGTAAAATGGCATTAAAACACAATTATTAGTTCGCAATTAGAAAATTATTCAGTCTTAGAGTCTCACCCTTCTTCCTGGCCTGAGCGATGACATCAGCAGCGCTCTTGCTCATCACCTTGGTAACATAGAGGGGGCAGTTGGTCTGATTGGCCACAGTCACAGAGCGGTTTACAGCCTCAGCCTCCACCTGGAGAAAAGACAGGTGAGTGACCAAAGGTGTGACATTAGAAGTGGAAGAATGACATTATTTTGACCTTCTCTCTTTTTTATCACTCACTGAGAAAAGCTCACTGATGATGCTTCTCTTCATTTCCTGTTCTACAAGCCAAATCACCTTTCTGTTGTCTGGGGCGAAATTTCAAATGATCAGACAAAGAGTTGAAACTTTGAGGAGGGGCCTTGACCATCAGAAAGAGTTACTGTTTGATTAATTTAAAAAAAAACCAAATTAAATTCAAAAAGAGAGGAAAACTTGCCCATTTAAAGTTTTTGTTGTCTTTCCAAGAAAATTAAAAACAACTGAAAATTAATACCTCTGTATGTGTTAGCTTAGCTTTGAATCAAGACTGAAAAGCAAAGGAAAAAAATCAGCTTTAATACAAATTAAAAAACAAAATATAATATGTTATTTATTAAACTTCAGAGGTGCTGATGGGTGGATTTTGTTACCTTTACAAAAAGCAAGTCTAGCTACATATGCCCAGTTTCTATCCTTTCTGCTAAGCTAAGTTAACCAGCTGCTGACTGTGGCTTCATATGTACTGTACTGATGAGTTCTAGGAAAGAAAGTGAGAAAGCAGACTTCCCAAAATGTCAAACTGATGCTTTATTTTCCTAGAAGCTATTTTACAGTCATAGCAACAAAAACACTTAAGAAAACATTGGCAAAAATAAGATGGCAGTCCTGTGATTTTTCAATGAGAGTCGCTAACAAAATGTTCCATGAAGAAAAAAAACAGTGTTTTATTTATTTTGTCTGCAACTCAACATGAAAAAGATCAAATATGATCAATCTGCATCATACTTGATTTTTTCTGCCTTTTATATTCTGGTATTTTTGGTTGATTTTCTCTATCTTTTGTCTTTTTTAATATCGAATTTTAAAAATAACCACAAAAGCACCTGAACATGTTTAGATTACAGTCTCTATGAACCTAAGTGTGAACAGCAAAGCTCTGGCAACTTCCTGCATTCTTTTTTTTTTTATTTTGCCTCAAAATTTAATTACCAGTCATCAACGCCTAAAAGAGCTAAAAACTGACTCCGAGACACACTATACGCTCATTAAAGTCATCCTGCTTAATGCTGGCTTACACTTCAAATAGCAACAGGTCACACTTGTCTACTTTTACTACACAAGTCTGTTAAAGACTCAGCATTACTGGTGCAAATGTTAGATTTAAACCACTGTGTTTCTGCTGTTGTTAATAAACACATCTGGTCAGATGTTTGTTAGTGTGACTGGCTGACAGATGATCTGAGTTTCATCTGGCTTTTGAGAAAAACTGGGTCTGTAGTCGATTTGTCAGTATGAACCTTTAAGGTTCCCACTGCGATGTTAGTCAAAATGGACACCCACTCAGACTGTGTGGAGCTAGAATCAGATTTTTTTACTTCTTGATTTCTCTTATTTTAAGTACCCCACCACCTGATTGCCCCCCCCACCCCCACACACACACACACACACACATCTGAGGGAAGACTTTGCCCTTTTGTCTAAATTTTAAGGTGGAAATCAGATGTTTTAGCAATTAGCGCAGATTAGAGCCGTTTGTCATTCTTCAATTCCCTTTTTCTAAATACATCTGGATGTTGATGAGTGCGATCAATGAATCACGTAAAAAATATGCTTTTAACCAGAATGACTGAGTTCCCTCTGGAAAAACCACATTAAACACATGAAGGTGAGTCTGAAGATCTTTAAGTATTTGCCAAGACAGTGAGACACCCACAGCTGTAAAACTGTCAAACGATGTCACACCAACAGCTGTGAGGGCTGGAGGAGTGAAAGCCTCTCAGGGGGGAAAGACTTCTGTAAATACAACTCTGACATGCAGTGATTCCTCACCTCCCAAAGCAGCTTTTTACCAGAAACCCAGACGGGCTGGTCTGTGTCATCAGTGCTGAAAGTCTGTCTTACCTCCTCAGGACGACTCAACACATGTCCCTCAGGTCCGGTGATCCCCTGCTCAAGGATCCTGCGCTGCTCCTAAACACACACATTTAAGCACACACACACACCACATTACGGCGGGAATATGCAAGATGATGAGTCATGAGCAGCTGCAAGGATTTTTGCCTTGAAGCGTTCAAATTAGAGCTTTATTTCCCATTTGATGCCTTTTACAGGGTAAAAACATCAAGCAGATGATTGTACATATTATATTCCACATTCCGTCTCTAAAAGAGTCGAATGTCGTACCTCGGCTACAATGTCTCCATTCTCAGCGTGCACCTGGGCGATGGCTCCCAGATCACGGATCACACTGAACACCTCGTACACCTGCAGCAGAAAGTTAGAAAAGGTTTAAGATCCCTGATGCACAGACACTTTTTCCTCCTCCTCCTTAAACCATATCTTAAATTTAGCTGTTTACTGTATGACCGCAACACAGTGGTTTTGTTGCGCATCAGTATTTTACTTTTTTTTTTTTTTTTAAAAAAAGCACTAATAGTAAGTCAGAAGTGTGAATGAATATTTGATGAGACAGGCTATAAAAATCTCTATTTAGTCTAGAAAATTCATTCAGAGACATATAATCAATTAGAAAAACTGTTAATTTTTTTTCTGATTTGGCCAATCAATTAATTAACTGATTGTTTCAGCAAAAACATGTTTCTTGTATAATCAGTGTAGAATAATGGACACTGCAGTCACGATACGACCTTCTTTATTTACACCAGTTTTCCAATCAACCACACAATTATCATAACCTCAGTGATTGAATATTTTTTGTTAAAAAAAAACAAAAAAAAACATGAACCTTGATTTTCAGACACTATGGGAGTCTTCTTTACTTTGATAAATTATTATGCAATCTGGTAACCTCACAGACTAAAGGAAAATGAGTCATCACCTCCCGACTGCCAAACATGCAACAATAAAGAGCAATCAACGTTTGACATGAGAGAGAGAATGATAAACTCTGGCTGCACCGCGCGGCGAGCATTCCTCACACAGGTGCAAAGACCAGCGAGGATGTGTTTTTAAAAAAAGCTATCAAAGTGATTTTAAACATAAACCAAAAAAGAGATTTGGACAGAGATGAGATGATCATTATCCACTCACTCCCAAGAAAAACAGGCAGATAATCAGTGCAAAATGAAATCTCGCCAAGCCAAACAAACACACTGTAACTCTCACTGTAAGATGAGAGAAAGCTATACGACTTGGAAGAAATTATGTCAAACTTATTCTAAGCTACCATTCTCTGTATGAATGATAAAGTTATTACATGAACTGATAATCTCTGATATTTTTATTTAAATAAATGCCTGTTAAGTCCCTATCCATCTAGACTACGACTGATGAGAGTACTGAGTGTCCACATTCAACACTCCTGGGAAAAATGCTGCATTGAGTTTTTGCAAATGTAAACCAAATATTTGCAACTACTGCAGCTTCACATTGAAGGCATCCAACAGGCGAAACACAACATGACTTTTATTATGAAGTAGTTACACAAAAATGCAATCATTTGTAACTGAAATAGGCATGTACAGCTATTGTTTATTAATCAATAAACTTATTATTTTGATAAATTGAAGTTTTATTTTTTTCTGTGGATTCATTTGTGCTGTTCATTTCAATCTGTGCAGATTCCCATTACTTTGTATATTGGGATGATTCCAGTTTAATAAAATGAAGTGTAGAAGAAGCTGCATCTGAATAAAGCAGATCAGTCATTGTAAACAGCGGAATACAGAGTCACAATATGTCAAACTCCCTCCAGGTTTCCACAAGTTTAACAAAGGAGTATGTCTGCAAGGTGTTATGACAGATTTTGATTTGACCTTTGATAAAAAAAAAAAAAAATTAAATACTACTGTCTGTTTCTTGGCGACACACAGCACAACACAGAAGGAAAGAAGGAAAAGGCTCACCTGAGCGTCAGTGAGCTGGAAAATATCCTTGTAAGCCAGGTAGACGAGGAAAGAGTTGACACCTAAAAATACAAGATGTGAAAATTGTAGTAAAATGTAGAAAAAGCCTGAGGGAAGCAGGACTTCAACAGAAAAAAAAATACATTTTTAAAATTTCAAGGACCTCTCTGATAGTAAAAAAGTGATAAAAGAGTCACTTTAACTTATCTGATAACATATATATGTACATAACAACGAGCCAAGAAAAGACAAAACTGATGAAATTTGTTGTGAACAATGTGTCAAAGTTAATGTCTCTTTTTACGTAATGCAAAAAATTGCAAGCATTTTTAATTAAGTCTGTGAGCGATTGAGAAGTAGACTTTATTGGTTACTGTTTATTGTATCGGTAAAATTTGACCTTGATATTAATTCAATGTGATCCTCTGTCGTAAATTTTGTTTGAACGGTGAAATTAGTTGAAACAGTGCGTTAAAACAACAACGTAATGTCGGCAGGTATGACCAGACTCCTTACTCTTGTCCAGTTCACTGTCATTAAATTACATAACTAGAAACTGTTGCTTAAATTCTTCTAAAATATCTTGTAAATGATTTTCTTTTTGAAATGTTACCTGTCAAAAAATTTAAGATAATCAGAATGTAACTTTGCATTTAACGCGGTCCTACCATGATCCTTCACCAGCGCCTCCATCTCCTCCTGGATGCCCTTGTGCCACTCAGTGATGTCGACATGCAGCGAGTAGTCGCAGCAGGACTTGCTGTCGGCCCATTCACGCCACTGCTCGAAGGACGAGATGAGGCTGATGCCTGGTTCAGGGACCACATGGTCAACTGGATACGCAAAGTAAAAAACACACAAAAGAGGTTGTCAAAAACTGGACTGACTGTGTTTCATATCTATGGGCCAAAAGTTTTTTTTATGTTGGTCTCAGGTGAACACTGTGGAGCTTCTTGATCTTAAAAAGTAACCAGAATCTTGAGTCCCGTTCCTATGCAAACTACCATCTGCTCACTGTTGCTACCGTACACAGACGATGTACAAAAAAGGTCTGAAGATGTCACATCTTCGAATTTACAGACAATGCAGTTAGAAGAGAATGTATATTATACCAGGGTTGCAGTGTTATTCACATTTAGCTTATCTTCCATCAACTTATCACAATCAGTTTATTTGTCCAATAAATGGTCTAAAACCCAAAGATTTAAGAAACTGAAACCAGAAAAGGCATTTTTCTTTGACTTGAAGTTCCTTTGTTTAATTTTCAATCAATAAATTTACATCAGTGAATCATTTTACCTCTAATTATTGTTAGATTACACACTGGATGATTGACAAGTTTGTGGCCTAATGTAGAAGGTGAGTTTTAAAGCTCTCTTCCCATAAATATGCAGCTCAGCTCTTTAATGCTTATGCAGAAAGGTTGAAGTTAATAACTTTCATGGTATGTCTGTTCCAGGTAAATGAAAATTGCAAGTCAGCCTGAGAAAGTGGACAAAGCGATGGTGGCTCAGTCATCCGGAACCTTTGCCTCAAGGGTTCATCCAATCAGGACCACACCGACATGGTGGCAGCATTAGGGGAGGGTGCCCTTTTTTACAACAAGATGAGGAAGTATGTGTTAAATTAGAACCTGGCAGAGAGACCCCCTTCCTGATTGGTTACTGTCACTACACAGGAGATCAATGACAAGATCCATGAAATGATTTTGACTGATTGACAAATAACACTGCTTCAGAGCTGCGTATCTCTCAGGAACACTTCCATGCAAAATATGCTTATGATGTTGAATATCTAATTTGGCTCAATTGAGTGCAGGATTAAGAGTTGTTCATTAAAAGACAACCCTGCCAACGTTCAGACTAGCAGCCCACATCTGACTTCTGCCATTTCTAGGCTATATTCAGATTCATTTTGGACTATGATAAACATTTAAACATGAGGTTTCATTTTTGATTTTTGCATGACAGGTCTTAAACACATTCCTCTGCGGTCTGAAAACTGACTCAGATACAAACTCCAGAGGTTTGTCTCTGTCTGGCCCCTCAAATCACATTCCAAACTCTCTATTTGTCACCTTCCACTTCAGGTGCAATCACATCTGTCCTCCTGTGATATGTACTGACACTCCAGTCACCAGGCTTCCACATACAACGCCCCCGGCTCCAGACCTGTGTGACCCTGCAGCCGTCAGCGCTTTGCCTGAGGTGACACACGAGTCATCTGGGAGTGTTTGTTCTGCTGTGAGTTCAGCTGCTGAGTCAGCAGAGGGAGGGCCAGTGTTAGAGAGGAGCTTATCTTTTTTGACATTTCCTTTTATTTTTTCTTTAAAGCCTTTTAACTCTTTAAAATAAAAGGAAATAAGCCACTGATAGGCCTCAGTATTGAAAAATATACAGATAAAGAAATAAATTGCTTTTTTAATCAAAATCCCTTCAGTTTTATCAAATCAATTTAAATTTAGCCAGTAAAGTCATAGAACACTAAGTTCTTTAGTACGGTACTAAAAGTTTGCCATCCAATCAGAAAAATCAACTCTACAACTTATATACAGTGTATTTTACCAATGCAAGACTGGATCCAAACTGGATCTGACAATCAGAACCCAACCCTAGCAACCGTAGCACTAAACAGCACTACAACAGGACATAGCAAAAACATGATGCAAACTATAAATCAAAAGTAGCAAAGGACAGAGAGGCACCGTGCTGAGATGCTCCGTATTGCACTAATACTGATAATCCAAATGAACTGACAACTTTGGACTATAAGGTGAAACTGAAACTCACTAAAAAGAGCAACTTGACCGAATATCCAAATGAAAATAAAAGTGCAAGAATAAAGAGCTTAAAATATGAGCAGAGAAAAGCGTTCATGCAGGGTGTGTAAATAACAAGTCAGATCTGCAGTGTTTGTGTGTCCAGGGGGAAAGTGAATTGACTTCCTGGCTCTGTGTCTACACAGCAGATGGACGGTTTTATATTTTGGCTCGGTCAGGATCAGGTCTGGCACCCTTCCTGCTCCCATTAAGATGTTTTCAATTAAAGTCAGTCAGTGAGTGAAGAATCACTGCAGAGAAAGACGTGCTGCAATCAGCACAGTCATCTATGATTTGCGCACAGAGGATACCCGAGAGGAAACTGATGTGTTGCCTCACAGATGATTGTCTGATCACAAACAGTGGTTCTTTTCTACAGAATAACTTACTGATCATGGTGGTTCCTCCGGCCAGTGCGGCCTTGGTGCCCTGGTAGAAGTCATCGGCTGATGTCATACCTCGATCGGGCATCTGGAAACGCGTGTGCACATCAATGCCACCCGGCATCAGCATGCGGCCATGGGCGTCGATGGTTTTTACACCGCCGGGTACAATGAGGTTTTCTCCAATTTGCCTGAACAGAGAAAAAGGATGATTTTCAAAACAGAAAACAGAAAAAAAAAGAAAAACTTTAAAAAAAAAGAAAATAACCAAATGAATATTGGTTACATCAATCACAGCTCTGTATCTCTTTATACATCACAATGCTTTAGCAATTACAACAACTAAATAATACAATGTATAACATAATGTAGAAAGCAACAAAAAAGAGTCTGGTTTTGTTGATACACACATCAGTAATAAATTTGATCCACTCTCAAAATCAGTAAAGGTTCCCTGTTTCAGGCATCTTGTTTCGTGTTTGTGTGTGTGTGTGTGTGTGTGTGTGTGTGTGTGTGTGTTCTGGGTGGGGCCTGCTCAGCTCACAGCATTAGCACCATGGCTAACCTTTCACTCTTTGCCAGATCGTCCTGCATTCTCAGTAATGGCGGCTCTCTCGACTGTGTGTTCTAGAGTTTATTCCTCCTGCCTCTGCTTTGACCTTTGCCCTCTCGTGCCTCCAACAGCACCGCCAGCTCAGCATTGACCCCACACAGTTCTGGCCAGCCTCTATCTTACTCCCCTCTTGCTCTTCTACCTGTCTTTTGCCTTTTTAAGCATACATGTTCCCTTTTCAGCCTCACAGTAAGCTCATCGTTACTATTCAGCCACTGTGTCTGGGTCCACTTTCGGTCCAGTTGAAGACCTCATTCTTAACATTCTTGTTGTGTTATTGGCTTTGTGTGATTTCCGCTGTGGTGTTTTGGTAGAGGCAATAACCTTCTGTGTTAAGAGTTTTATTCTTGACTTTTGAAACAGCAGGTGGAAAAACAGTCTTACATCATGCTCTTTTTATTAGCCAACATGGAGAAGAAGCTTTAAAGAGCTAAAAAAAAACGTAAATGTAAAAACTAGAAATCTAAATTTCCATGTTACTAACCCAGGGCTGAATGGATGGATATTTAAGGTGCAGACTGACAAATTCACAAACAGCCTTTTTATGTTTTTTGTAATAAAAAAAGAGTGGTAGACATCTGGATTAACTACAACTCTGTAAACATGATGAAATATCTGTTTGTACTCAGAAAATTCAGCAGACTCACTTGATGACTCCATCCTCCATGTATATGTCAGCACAGAAGGACTGGTCATCGTTCACGATCTTCCCTCCTTTGATCAGGAGACGGTCACTCTGTAAAGTCAAAAGATGATTAGTAGCTGCACAATTAACTCCATTTTAAACACAAAAAGTATGTCATCAGGAGCTGAGCAAGTTAAACTGTGAGAACCGGGCGCTGCAGCTCTGAACACCGCTTTGGGTCTTTACAGACGCCTATAAAAATACCCTTGTGAGGGCGAGCATCCGATTTGGCTCGACTGGGTGCAGGATTAAGTGCGATTGATGAAAGACATTTTAGCAAATGTCACATAAAAAAGTAAATAAGGCACTCGTGACAAAAAAAAATAATCTAAACCTGTCGAATGTGCACAGCAAGGTCTGCTTGGCCTTTTTAGGAAGCATTCTGATAAGGAACAGATGGCTGTGCAGTGTTTTTCAGCTGATACTGGCTCTCTTTATTTCAACACACACACACACACACACTCATATATGTATTAAAGCATTGTGCACACTCTTAATACATGGGTGGCGGGGGAAACAGGCGATGACACAGAGCTGTGATGTTTGGATCAGCACCAGGTTTCTGTGTGGATGTTTTGACAATGACACTGTTTATAAAGTGAGGAGAGAAGGAGATGGAGAGACTGATTTTAAAAAGATGCAGAGAGAAAAGATAAGAAGATGGAGGAGAGGAGTTGAATTTAACATTGCGTTAGATGTGAGGACAGTCTGAAGAGTATATTATCCTGACTGCACTTACTTCAAAACCATCTCTCCTTATCATTTAATGTATTCTTTCACTTTATTGCCCTGTGAATGTCTCTGAGAAGAGGATCATTAAAAAAAAAGAAAACGAAAACTCCCTAAAGAATATAAGAAAGCATGTCAGAAACTTTATTTATCAAGTTAATTGAATGTTTTTTTCTTTTCACCCCATAACAATTAAGTTTTCATAAATAAGTGCTATTGTGTTGAATGACTAAGTCCCACAATATGTTGTTTATAAAGCATTTATCGGTTTCTGCTGCAGTTAATACATTTAAAAATAAAAAATGTTCATGGTTCATGGAATATTTTGTGAAACAAATCAATGTTTAAGCTCTGTTGGACGCCATCTGCCTCTGAAAGGGAAAAAAAAAGGTTTAGGTCAAATCAAGTTCATATGTAGATGCAAAACTGTTTCTTTGAGAAATTATCTCTATAAGTCAGAACTGACATTTTGTCCAGACTGGTTCAGTCTCATTAAATCTGACATTTCTCTCTGAGTGAAAAAAGAAGAGCAACATGTAGGCGCTCCTGTTCGGAGGAGTGAGCAGGCTCAGCATGTTTCACAGCAGCACAGAAACAGTGAAATGTATCTTTCCTCCTCCTCCTGGTGCTTAATTCCAGCTTTGCTCCAACAACAAAATGAGGGAGAGTATTCACTGCTGCAACAATGAGGACAGGAGCCCGCCTCCGGACACACCCCTCTGTCCTCCCCATGTGGCTGAGCTGTCACAGTGATGACATGAGAAACGACCAATCACAGCATGGACTGTATAATCAATCATCCATGCCCGCTGTGCCACTTGTCTCTGTGGAGGAGGAGGAGAGGGAGAAGGGAGGTGGGAGGGGGGTCTGCCACCTCCATGTCCTCCCACCCTGAGCCCCTGAGCACCCACCTCCCCACCCCCACCCGTCCCTCCCTCCCTCGAGTCGCCCCCGGGGTTGTCTGTCCAAAAAGGGAGTGGCAGCTCTGGTCACAAGGACTCCAGCATCCCGGGCTAACAAAGGCCGCTCTGTTTGAGCTGCTGCCGCGAGCTGCTGCCCCGGCCAGCAGCCCCGGCCCCCGAGCACAACTGCTGCTGCTGAGCAAAGGCTCCCAGTCAGAGCCCCGCCCTGCGTCTGCACCAGCACAAACACAGCCTTATGAAACATTACCTAATGTTTTCATTTCACTTTCTTTATCTTCCAGGGCTCCTCATAATAATCAGAGTTATGAGTGGCCGCAGATGTAGGAGGAAATAAAATCTGTGCATGCAGAACCACAAGCAGGTGTAATGTGTTTTTCTGCCACACGATGCAAACTCTGCTATATACAGGTCCTGTGTGCAGAGACCAGGCCTAGATACAACTTTTGACATGAGTTATGTCATCTGTTCCAGGTTTCTGTACTCTTACATAAGTGCATTTAGTCACATGTGCATTGTGGTTAGGGCTTTGCAAGTTAGATAATCAATAAATCATCATTCATCATGCAAAAATATTTCATTTCCAGCTTCATTAATAGAAGGGTTACATCTGACTGTCTGTCAGACAAAAGAAGCAATTTGAATGTGTCAACTTTGGTCATTCTTTATTTTCTGACAATTTTTTAGATTAAACATTTGGTTGCAGAAATTACATACTGATAAATCGATGATAAAAAATGGTTTTTGACTTTCAAAATTATTCTCAAGAGTATATTTATAGTTTAGTGTTGCTAAACTAGTACCGTTGCACATCTTTAACAGCGTCAAACTTATAGAAAGATTTAGCAACAATCAGAAAATAATCAGACCTATCATCTTTTGTATACCCTACATTCCTTGTCCAGACATGGTGCCTGGTACTGTACCCACAATGCAACAGAAGCACTTCCCAGCAGACTTTGAGCTCCTACTATCTGTTAGATATAATCGATATAAATTTTAGACTCAGTTTGTGCTCAAATTTTATCAACTGATCTGTTAAGAACAGTCATTTGTTTTCCCCCTTTTTTGTCTGTTATTTTGGTCTTTGTTCAGTAAATTAGTGCGGTGCAGGCCTGTGTGTGAGCCGTAAACTGCATCTAATCTAATCTGTTTCGTTTTGACTCCAGCTGTGCAGGACTCAGCCAAACATATGAGGACATACAAGTGTCATAAAGTCATATCCTGTCATAATCTGTTCTTTAACATCTCATGCTGGCAGTCACACACTCACAGCTTCTTAATAATGGGAGGAACACACGCACGGAGACATATGCTTACAATTTTACAACACACACACACACACACACACAAACACTTGAAGACCTCAGCTGACTGCAGCAGGTCTGGAAAAAGCCTTGCAGTTGTCATTTGAAAGGTGTGGCGACGCACTGTCAGTGCTGATGGAGTAATGTGAACAGATCATGTGGTAATCTTCGCTCTATGCGCAGCAGATCGCTCTCCAGCCTCACTCCAACCCCTCACTGGTCTTTTTTCTCATCTCAATAACTCCTTTGAAGTATGCCGTTGCATTACATCATGTGTCTCATGATGACCGTCATTATTGCATTACGTAGTGGAGTTTGCCAAACAGTCGACTTCGGATCTCAGAAGAACACTCATACCCAAATCCACATGAAGCAAGCCTTATAGGAAAATCTGTTCTTTTAGAAACAATTACCAATTCATGATCTGATATAAGTGCTAGATTTTTTGGTTACTAGTTTTGTGGGGGGGTTTTCCCTAAATATTCCTTACTTGAGCTTCAGCTGCAGAGCACTAAAAGGATGGGAAATTAGCAGAACAATTACTTGCCCAGAAACCAGACTTGCACTGTATAATCATCTAATTGTTTTGGAGCTAACAGGGGTTGGAGAGAGTGTATGCATGTACTGGATCCGAGCCAAACATGACAGTGACCTTTCCTTCATGGGAACCTCTGAGGGCCTCACAAACAGGATGTGAGCAGCACTCAATGGGTCCTCTGTTGCTAAACTACTTTGTTTTCATTCCAGACGTTCAATCCTTAACCCTTCTCATGTAAATACCACGCTGGAAAAAAGCAGTTTGTCTAACATGAATGATGAAGCCACTATTTGAAGCTGTTTGTATGATATTCAGTCATTTATTGGTTATCTTGATGAAGACAATAACTCTCCTTATCTTTTCCTTTTACATCTGTTTCCTCTGAGAAAACTTCCCCGTCCTACAAGGGAGGAGCAGGCCCCACGTGGAAGGCATGAAAGCAATGAGAGTGAGCCTGTGATATCACAACAACAAATACAGGGTGGAAAATAAAGCCGAACAAATCTGGTTTACGTGGAAAGAATAAAACAACGTTATTCCCATCCTGACGACACACAACTTGTGAAACTTCATCACACCCTTAATCATAAACATCAATACAAGGTAGGTAGTTTACAGCATAAATAATCATCTGAATATTTATGAACACACTGTAAACAGACAGATACAAAGCCAGTAGACAAAGTTTAGGTAGCAGAATCGTAGGACAACTGAAGGACTAAGTGCTCATAGGACATCTCTGATGAAAAAATAACATGTGAGCAAAGCTAGCCTGATAAAAAGTTAGATTGATTTACAAAGGTGGCAAGATGACACATAAAATATCACACAGATGGAAACCAGACAAAATAAAAAATCTTTTCCTCTGTTTCACCATAAACACAGCAGCACAGCCAAACTCTGGCAGCTTAACTTATTTAAAAACTGGCTGATTTAAAAGAGCAAAACTCAAAGAACAGTTGGTGGAAACCTGAAAACTGCTTCTTTAAAATAACTGACTTTTTTACAGACCTGGAGGTGGCGCAACAAACTGCAAAGACCACATATTATACATACACAATTATATATAAACCTTTCACATCCACAGAGGGAGCAGGTCCTTTTTCAGAGAGTCCACCATGTTTTTAATGAAGCCTTGAGTAGAGAAACCAAATAAACACCAGCTTTTGATTTCCTGTTCTTTTTTTCCTGCATTTCCTGCTTTTTGCAAGTTTCACAGTCACCACAGGTTCTTTTATACTCTCAGAAGGGGAGGGTGAGCAGAGTGATATTTAGTTCATTGTAATTTGCAACCTTCTCACTAGGTGCCACCAAATCCTTCACACTGGACCTTCCAGTTGAAGGCCTTAAAACCATAATTTCCGTCTCAAAGGTGCTGAAAAGCTATGTAAAATTGAGAGGAACTGCAGATTAAGATGATAACTTTCTGCAGGCTAATCATTACATATGACCCCTACCATATAAATATGGTCATGTGACTAATCCTTAATATAAAAGTACTAATTACAGCACCTTTAAAAAACATATTAGTAAGAGCAATTTTATTGATTCAGGCTTCTGAGTACAAAGTAAACTACTACTGCTTGTGATTGAGTCAAGGAATATTGATTATTTCTCTGCTGCAGCCAATCAGATCAAGTAGATACCTAATAATAGTAGTCAATTAATAACATAATGTTGTGTATAAATAGAGCTGAAGCTCCACACAGGTAAAAACTAAAGTGCTCAGCAGAAGAAAAGGCACGCCTGGTGACTGAGGAAACAGAGTTTCATGAAAACAGGACAAAATCCACTCTGGTGCTATGAAAACCTGTGCCAGTGTTAAGACGTAGCCCGGCAACGTAATGTGTTGTTGTCCAAGTGGAAAGTTTCCTGGAAACATTTGTGAAGTCAGGTGGAAAACTCTGCCAGGTTGGACATACAGAACTATGGTTTTATGCGTTCTGGATTATTCAAAAACCAGTCTGCTACCAAATTATCTGCAAACATGCTTAAACAACTGCTGTAAAAACACATGTTCTCTGTTTTTTTTCTTTTTTAACAGCACTTGCTGATGACCAGCAGAACCAGGAATGAAACCATTTTCCACAGGGATAAATGTGCACTTGTGTGTGTGTGTGTGTGTGTGTGTGTGTGTGTGTGTGTGTTGGTGATTATAACCAGATATTGGGAGATTTGGATGGATACAGTATGATCTTTGTGTATAATTCAAATTACAAGTAACATCTACAGTTTGAGGCTTCATAGGATAAAGGAGTGACTTCTCGCACAAACTTGATTAATTATGAACTCTCTCTCTCAGGTTGATAGTTGATGGTTGATGGTAGGATGTTTTTTATTAATTCCTGTATTGTGTATGACTTTTCTGCTCACATGCAATTTGCTATGTAACTTAATGTTGAAACTAGAGTGATCTACATTTGGAAGGAATTCCCACCTTCTTTCTTGAACTTAAGGACTGACCTGAAATTTTTTCTTTTGTACTGTAAAATTCACCTAAATTCTGTCTTGAATTAAAAAAATACTTTTTAATTCAGTTAAAATTCCACTCATTGTCCTCTTTCTTCAGTCTGTTGCAGCTGGAGGCGCCAAGATCTTGTTACAAGTTCTCAACTGAACTCCTTTGTTCCGGTGCTGATTGCTAAAAAAAAAATCACCCTCCGTACACTTGGATACACACACACAAACACTGTGTATTTCCCCCTGACTTCTGGCTTTATGAATGGGAGAAATTTAGGAAGACAGTGAGCGTGAAGAAAAAGACGAGGCAGTGCCGGTGGGTGGGTGATTTGGGGAGCAGCATGCTGTGTGTGATGTGTGAGGAGACGGTGCCCCGGGGCTGCTGCTCGCTGTGAGATAACAGCATGAACGAGCTGAGGCCACCTAAACACCAACAACACACACTGAGCTGCCACCAGGGACAACTGCTGCACTACAGGTATACTAGCAGTTTGCCTAATGATCTCTCATCCGCTGAGGATTGTAGTCACAGAGACTTTAATCCAGGACAGTCTTATTATAGCCTCACTCTATTTTTACCTCCCCGTGACATGGACTTGTGAGGTGCATTAACTTTAACAAAATATTATCTTTGTTCTTTTTTTTCTTATTTTGCTTTCATCTGTATTTATATCCCTAACTGTGCTGCAAAGCAAGTGAAGTCACACTGTTCTCATTTGGGGTAAAAATAACTCTTGTGCTGAAATGATCAGGCAACAAATCAATTAGTTTATCAAGAGGGAGGTATGAGGCAAAAATTCAAACAGTCTTTTAATGATTTTGGCTCTTTGTTAGGCAAAAATGCCAAATATTCTTTGACTCCAGCTTTGTAAATGTCTTTTTTTTCTGATTTTCTCTGTGAAATATAATTTAAGGGTTGAAGCCTAGAATGTTATTATTCTTATTATTATTTTTTCAATAATGGATTGGTTGATTAACCTTAAAAAATGTCAAAACAGTGAAAAAAAAGTTCAATTTGATATCTTGACACACTAGCTTTTCCCAACCGTCAGTTCAGCACCCATAGGTATTTAACTTTAAGTGAAAAGCTTAAAAAAATCATCATCTGTAATCAAAATTGTTTAACTGAAATTGAAAAAGTGAATCTCTTTGAGGTTTTGGATTGTTTGTTAAACTGATTGAATAATTTGAAGATGTCACCTTAGAGTCTGTGAACAAGTAATAAGCATTTTTTCTCTTCTTTTTTCCACATTTTGAAAACCAAATGATGAATCATTTAACCACAAAATGAGTCATTGGTTGCAGCCCTTTCTTACTGGATGGTCACCTTTATCACACACCTTAAAATTCCTCTTTGGTTCACCTATGTGCATCAGACTTTGGAATAAAAGACATGAATCACAGGAGCTTCAAACCCAGGTGGTGAACTTGTGGACGTTCATTCATATTTGATGAGATCTGCCTTAAGTAGATCCCTGCCTGTGCAGCTGACCCGACTCCATCTGGCCCAGACAAACCAGTCAGCTCCACCAGTACTCCACCCATACTGACTGGGGGCGGATAGATTCATGAAACCTTCAAATTCAGCTTTAAATACAATCTAGACTATAAATTTGATTGGCTTGTGCAGCATGGCTCTGTACATAGAGTTCTTTTATGACTGCTGCTGCAGTCTTTCCTGTTTAGTTTTAATTCAATTTGGCCTCATTAATTTCCTCTGCAGCCTCCGTTTGGTTTCATAAGCTCATCCAACGTCGCCCTGCTCAGTGAAGAAGCCCAGCCTTGACAGAAGGAGGTTTGTTACCTGCAGCTTGCTGGGTTGAAAACCATAAAGTGACTCAGACACTTTTCCTGTTCAGTACTGTGCAAGTCACAGGAAACACATTTAACACGCTCTATAAAAAAATAATAATAATTCAAAGAGGTCCATTCTATCTTTGGCCTCCTTTTTCTTTCTTTTCAATGTTCAGGAACAGGAAGTCGATCCATTTCGGTCTGACTTAATCACTGTTGGGACTACACCCCCTACTAATCCTCTGATCTCTCCACCAACTGGCTGCTGCATCTCAGGCAGCAAAAAAAAAAAAAAAAAAAATTATTCACCTGAGAGGTTGTCTGTTTCCACCAGAGATGAGATCAACACCGCCCAACATATGTTTGGAATAATCATCTGTTGCTATAATGAAACTGACTTGTTTTAACATCCTTTGTCTTATGCAACAGTTTCAGAGGAATCTGAAGCTTAGATTAAACTAGCTAGGTGCAGAAAGGTGAGAGTATCTGCTTTTTGACTGATTTTCTCTGCTTGCAATGAGACTTTCTTGGTGGTTTTTTTCCATCTTTTAAAATTTCATTCTCTTGTGTTTTTTAGATCTCTTCTCCTGGCTGTGTTCATAGCAGGGCTGCAACTAAGGACTTAATTTAATTATCAGGTATCAGTTTGATATTTTTCTCCTTTTATCAATTTATTGTTTGGTCTATAATTTGTGAGAAAATACAGAAAAATTATTGTCACAAGTTTCCAGAATTCACTTTTAAATAGCTTGATTTGACTATGAATCCAAAATGTAAAAATATTTAACTAACAATGCTATAAACTGAAATAAAAAGTAGTAAGTTCTTCATTTTATACACAGAAACAGAATATTTAGATTTTTTGCTAAAACAAACAACTAATCATTTACATAGGTGTGATTTTTTTTTATCTACTAATCCTTACAGCACAGAAAAGGCTGAAAACATTTATCATTTGATAAACCAATCAGCCTGTTTGATATTTAAAGCTGTAGAACACACTGATGCTGTGTGGAGGGTGTGTGCATCAGCTCCTCATCTCTGCAGTCTACAGTTACCCATCATGCCCCTCTCTGCATCGATCTTTGCAGAACAATAATTCCACCACAGGACATCTGCATGAACACAGACATTGATAAGCGTGTCTTGTTTGATCTGATGGGAGTTGCTGGCTGCACTGACTGCACGCAGCCACCAGGTGCGGGATGGATGGAAGGTTATGCTTCTGCTAATACAACATGAATGAGAATTGATGGTTTGAGAGATGACAGGCCGTCGGACACAGATGCCTGAAAGGTCCCTCACAGCTCCCGGCACGTCTTTGTCCTGATTAGAGTTTTTTTTAATAAAGAAATTGGAACGTGGATTTGCTTTTTCAGCAGGACTGTTGACTGAAATGTTAAGATTAGTCACTTTACAAAGAGGCTAAAGCTAAGGGGACATCTGAGCACGAGACCCCCACCCAGCCTGTTCCTGACAGGGCTATTAGATAATCAGTACAAATCAAATTTTCTATTTACTAATGCATTATTTAGTCTACACAGGAATTTAATCATACTTGTATCAGAAGCCTGAATTTAGACACACAGCTCACTTCATGAGGCTTTTGTTCTGCCATTTTTTGGGCATTTCTCAACCCAATTATTTTAATCCACTAAGACACCGACCTCCTTCCTGATCAGCTCTGCCTCTCCATCTTCCCTTCACCACACAGCTGAGAGGGAAACATGGAAGGAAATAGGACCCACTGTCCCCTCCCTTCCCCTGGCTCCCCTCCCTTCCCCTCCCTATTCTCTACTTTCCATTCAACCACCACACCACCACCATCCCTGCAGCTCCGCTATGAATTCAGGGAAATAATCTGCTCCAGTGACACCAGCACTGTGCCCTTAAATGCGTCTGCGCCTCTAAATATACAAATATACAAAGTGAAAGGAAAGCTTGGAGGACAAAAAAAAAATCCAAGCCGGGTATTGAACGTTACATGGGATGCAGGGAAGCATTTGCCCCACCAGTTGGTGTACAGTGATACCCGGTCACCAGACACACCGCCTAACAAAGACCACCGGCGTGAAATCTCAACTGTCACGCAAACCATGAACAAAGAAAAGCAGTCTGAGTTTTAATCTGCAACAAAAAAGAATAATCAGGGTTAAGAGGTGGCTTTGTTTAGTCTGGAGATGAGCACTTGTCGCCAAGATGCTGCAAAAAAAACCCCACTTTTTTTCAGCCTCACCACCCTGTGGCCTCATTGATTTATCGACCCTTTAACGTGCGTTAGTCTCCTTGAAGCAGATTTCACAATGAAACCGAGAAGTATCTGCACATTGCATTTAAGAAAGCAGCTCGTGCGGTCGTAGCCTTCAGCTTCGTGCTCAGATTTTGTCGAGGAGCGCGGCAGCAGCAGCGGCGTCGGCGGCGGCGGCGGACCATGCTGCCCCGGTGACATCCTGCACCCACACCCGCAGGCCCATACCGAGCAGACACCGGACATCCGACTGGATATAATCTCAGCCACTTCAATATAAAAACAGCCCAGCACTCACTGTGATGCGGGGGATGTTCTTCTTGCCCTGATAGCCAGACATCGTCACCGGTGGATCGTCTCTGCGCTGCGCCGTGGACCGCAATCAATGTAACGGGATGTACGGATTACTGCCGCCGGGCTGAAACGAGGATGATGATGAAGAAGAAGAGGAAGAAGAAGAAGAAGGCGGGATATTTGCCGCTGATCCTTGAGAGGCCCCCGAAAAAAAAGCCAAAGAATCAAACTATCTCTCAACTCCGGATCGCGTCCAGGCAGCCTCCCGGTCTCCGCCGATGCACCAAACCTTTCCTTCCCAGACGGAGTCAGACAAGAGGGGAGGGAGGGACCACTCGCAAGCCTCTTCCCCATAAAAGAACCCCACGGAGCATGCGCAGAGCCTCGCCCTGCTCCATTGACAGGAGAGAGCCACTAATGCCATCAATCGCTCTCCTTGGATTAGTGGAGGCAGAGTGTGCACCAAGTGAACAAACGAAGAAACACCCAGCAGCCATCTTAACTCCAATCACCGCATCTGTTTTGTCTCGAAATCTGACTTTTATTGGAGTAAAATAAAATATCAGCCAGTGAACAGGATGATATCACTTCCAGCTGCATTTCCAACTTGATGCAACAATGTCCTCAAATCATTTGTTTTCTGTGATTTAAACAGTCCCATCATAGTTATGAGGATTTGACTGGAAGTGACCTTATTTAAAGCAGTTCTTCAGACTTTAATTCATGAAAATAATTTTCCACCCACTGCACTAGTCGGAGCAGATGTCACATTTGGTTTGTTTATTACAGTAAAACAAACTTTTAGTGTACCGAATTAAGACTAGCTGCATTTTACTTCTTGTGTCTTCAAACTTTCACTTATAGCAGGACAAATGTGTTTGTCCTCCTTTTAAAGATTGACTTTTTAATAGTTTTAAAAATGCATCATCTCATTTCAAGGGTCTGTTTTTAAAATAGTGTACAGGTGTGTTTTAGAGGCTTGTAGAGGCCTTTTGTTAAAAAAAATATTTTTTACTCAAATATAGAGCTCTGCAGTCTGTCAACAATAGGAAGAAGATGTTTTATTTGGTTAAAGATTATAAATACCACAGTGTAGAAATACTCTGTTACAGGTCAAATTGATGCATTCTTAAGCTTACAAAAAAAGATAAGTTTATAAAAGAACAGAAATATTAACATTAAAGTGATCTTGAACCAGCAAAAGTAAAAGTACTCATTTTGCAGAATGGTTTGCTCTTTACAGAAAGTATTTTATTGAACTATAACTAGTGAAATATTATTCTGTTTATCTCTTTGCAGATTGGATTTTTTTTTACACTGCTAGATGGCTTATGAATTTTCTCCCAAAGAATCAGTAAAGCCTTAATTGGATCCATAATACTGCAGTGTCATAATATTTAGTATAAAGGGTCTGGAAATGGAAATAATCCAGAAAAGTGCAAGTGTGCTTTAGTGTAGCAGTTGATAAATGTACAAAGCTACTTCCACCACTGCAGCCTGCTTATGTCACACTTTTTTTCAAGCATGATCCTAAGATGCTTGCTAGCTTTTGCACATCCTATCACTTCAATGTATTTCTTTTATTATTATTAAGGAAAAGGAAACCAAACATGATAATCATTTATAAGCACAAAGGACAAAATACTATAAATGTAAGACTTAAATAGACATAAGAGAGAGAGATAAGTGGCAGGAGGAACAGAGCAGATTGTGTGGCTAGTGCTCCCAATCAATATGTAACATGATAGACCAAACCACTACCCAAAGCTTTTAACTGCATCCTGAGTGCTTTAGTATTAAGTAAAGGAAGCAATAATACTGTTAATGTCACAGTTTGCCACCCAAATGCAAAACGTGGATGATGAGTTGAGCCGAGAGCAGAAAGAGTTGACTGATTTTTCTGCAAGTCATGCAAGTCAGACCTGCTGTCTCATGTCCATCAGCTCCACACCCTCACTGACACCCTTCTGCTGTCAGAGAGCAAACAGCACAGGCATAATAAAGCTGCAACCATGCAACACATCACATAAGCAGTGTGTCCATATGTGTGTGTGTGTCCCATTTATGACCAGGATAGCCTGGTTGCAGCTTTTTCTCACTCAGAAATTGATGTTTACAGTTGGGATCGGCACGTCAGCAGTTCATGGGCAGTTCATGAACACACACTCTGCAGGGTTGTGTTATCAGCCAGCAGACTGCACCGTGCAGCAAAACACATCAAATCATCACTAGCGTGTGCTGGAACTAATAGGAGCCACTCCCTCTAGCAGCACTGCATGGTGGGCCCTCCATCTACTCTGTTACATCACAGTGCTTTCTGGGAAATGTAGTCAAGACAAGTTGTCTGGTGGGCTATACACCGATTATTGGCTGAAATAAACTCGAATGAGTGACAGAAGCTGTTGTTTTAGCACCTTTGGATAAAAATGGCGCAGATGTGTTCAAAAATACGAATGTTGGACGGTAGAAATCAGAACTAGAAATAAAGGAAGACAAAAAACAGACATAGATGAGGAAAGATAGATATGAAAACAAGAGCAATAAGCATGCAAAAATACAAGACAATTACCCTTTTATCATCCAGATTCTGTAGAGCTTCCTTCCCCGTGCTCTCCCTTATCTCCACCTTCTTCGGTTGGGAGATTTCGGTCTGCTGGTCAATGACTCGCCCGGCGCTCCGGCCCCTGCACGCCGAGAGCGCATCAAAGTCGAGCGTCTTGCTGTCCGAGGAGCCTTCAACCGGGCAGAACATGCCACAGAATTTCTGTCGCGGCCTGGCAGGGCTGTCAGAGCCCATGCTCTTAAAGAAGGCTGGCACTTCCCCGGCGGTCGACATGCCTTGCAGGCGGCGGGGGGTCTGTTAGGATTCTCGAGGAGTAGCTGCACAGATGCTCAGAATCTCAGCTCCTTGTATTTTTTTTTTTTTTTCAGCTCCGCACGCCTGGACAGCCACCGCCTTTGCCGGTTGTCAATCGCAGGTGGTCGCACTGTGACAAAAGCGCAACAAAAAAAAAAAAGAGAGAAAAAAAATCTGTAAGGCTAGTGCTGCATGAAAACACTCCCACTGAAAAGAGAGAAATACACCGAAATTTCTCGTTATATTTTCTAAAATTAGGGAAAGATGTGGGAAAACCTCCTACAGTCTTTCCTTGCAAATGATCCCCCCACAGATCAGCAAACAGTTTTGAATTGCTTACTCATGAGTCTAAATAAGCTCCTAGCCTGCAGCCAATATCACGAGTCATAAGTCAGCATATGAGAGGAGAGACCCACAGACTAGCTTTGTTAAAACAAAGATCCAATAGGCTACAGGAGGAGGATGTTTCCTGATGAGGGATTACCTGTAGCCTGTGTGAACCCGTCCGGAGACTGGCGCTGGCAGGGGCGCATCAAGATGTGACTTTCCGGAAATGATCGGTCTTTTTCTTGTCCAAAGACTTGGAGCTTTAATTCATCAAGACGGGATGACCTCCTGCCTGCCTGCCCGTGAATCTGAAAGCTCTGTGATCTAATAAGTGAAACGTGTCATACATTTGTGTGTGTGTGTGTGTGTGTGTGTGTGTGTATGTATTGGGGAGTGGGGTGGAGGGGCGTTTCTAGCACGAAGTTAAAGGTCAAGAAGCGATCAGCACCACGGAGAGTTCCCAAAAAGTCACACCCAGTTCAACAATACAGGGCGCTGTCCCTTCAGCACCACGCCCTGCGCTCCCACACACACATACCTCAACATATGTCTGGTTCAGTTTTACTGTCATAATGTCAGCTGCATGCATGTTCTCCTGGCAGCTTTTACTTGACAAATACCAGTGAGATACATGACAGAGATTACTGAGCACTGAGCTATATCTTGAATTCAGCATGAAGGGCACTGAGGCAATCGCAATTTAAGAAAAATAAAAATCTACATGTTTTCTATATTTAAATGACCAAAATTGTTCTAAGTTTGGCAAAAGTTTTGCAATGTGCATTTAAGTAGGACCCTTTAAAAGTGTCATTGTGAAAGAAAAAGTTTCAGGGTCTTTTATGAGGGTCACAATGGGATTTTTACCCTCTTATAGCATCCAGTTCACCAGATAATATGTGAATAAAGTGCTGATAAAGTGATTTTGTCTGAGATGGGCTGTCACTGTGCTGGAGGACAGTACAAACCAGGAAGAGAGATTTCTCACAATGTCAGAACTCTAAAGTCGTCCTTTTAATGCATCATAACAGCTGCAATAGGCAACCAGAACCTACATATTATTTTTAATTCTAATAAAGCCATTAGGTATAACTTTCAAGCATTTTATGAAGAATAATTTATTACTGAAAATTAATATTGTTTTGCTTACTTTATATTTAAATATAAATGATTTATTCTACTGATACACACACAGCAGCAGGTCAGCTTACTGTAGGCGTAGGATAAAATGGTGTTACATCGATCCCTGTTGGGAAGCTAAGATATCTTAGCAGATACTTGGCACAGAGTAAAGAACATATAAAATGGAAGAAAATGCTGAATCATAAAGAGATGATATGTTATATTAAGGGCATGGGGGTATAATGGACAGAAAATAGAAGGAAGAATAGCACCGGAAACCACACTATACCCTTAATATCAGTTGTTACTACTGCAAACTCTTGCTTAGGTCTGGATTTAAGAGTTTGCAAACTTGACATGTTTTACCTTGTCTTCTCTTATAAGGTTATGATTCAAAATTCATTTGATGCATATACATGATACATGTTGTATAGCAGAGTAATGCATTGTGTGTGTTTCTTACCAGGCTACATATATATACATCTGCAATCAAAAAGCATACCACACTGCAGATACACTGCAGTTAAGTGATAAACATGGTCAGTATGTAGAGTAAAATAGTGATTTCTTGTACTTCTTGTGTCAATAATGTGGGATAAAAGACAAATGAGTGAAAAACAGATGAGGTTTGATGGACAGACCAAGCTTGCAACAGAAAATCTGTATCATTACAAATAATGACACGTTTCATGAAAGTGTGGATGTAGCGTGTCTCTGGTCCAAAGCCCAGTTTCTCAAAGACACATAATAACAATTTTCAGAAAATACAGATGTGCTTTTATAGGTTTGTAGTTCAAGGCTTGTAGTTTTTAGGTAAGTTTTCAGGTATTAGCAATTTGCAGAAACTAAAAACATGTTTTAAAGGCATATAGTAACTAATAACTGGCGTACTAATAACTACAAATTAATACTAACGGCATTCTTAAGACTTTTAATTCTTAACTGCCACTACAATATCCTCATCCACACATTAAAAAAACATCATAGTGACATCAGAAAGTCTTCTTATAAGCAGTATGTATCTTTTTCATACTATTATTTTAACTCAATTGAAAAAAGTTATCAAAGACAGCTACTTAAAAATATGATCATAAAGACACTGATGCATGAAAATCATACACTAAGATCATGACTCTGGTGTGATGAGCTTACAAGATGCTGCAAGCTCACCTGTACATAATATTGCTATACATTAAAAATTTGTTTGATATTAGTGAACTCACCATGTGACACAGGAAAAGAGCATTGACACCTCATAATGTCTATGTAGATTTATTTTTATGAGCTTATCATGTGACTTAAAGTAAAGTTATAATCTTATTTGAAGTGATGTGTATCTATTGAAAATTTCCATTGCTAGCTGAGCCTTGCAGAGAATTACATGGCTGTGAGGTATAAATAACTCAGTGCTGCATGGTGATCAATATAACAACTTTAACACGCATTGTTAATTCATAGCCCTCATTCTAACAGACAAAGCCTATCCTGCACCAAGCAGCCATGAGAAACACATTTTAGCGCTGAGTCCATGTCGGCCCTGTTTCCATAACAACATGGTGGGCAGCTAATGGCTTTACTGTTACTATTTCCTTTCCCATAAGGCCGCAAGTGGGTGGGTGGTCATCTCTGCAGGGGACGATGAGAAAGTTTGATGCTTAAATGTCAGAGGTGGATTCTGACCAGTGAAAATGTCAAGAGTGCAGCCACGCCCAAAGGCTGAAATAGTGCACAACCCACCACCCTTCCCCTCCCTTTTTGCTGAATTGTCACTGAACAAAATAAGAAAAAAAAAAATCCCCTGCTGAGAGCAGAGACACGGGGGAGTGTTAGATAATTAGAGGGAAAAGTTGGCAGCATGCCTGAAAAAAAGTGGGAGGAGGGAGAGTCTGGTCCCTGGACAGGAAGGGCATGGACCTGGCATCCAAGAACAGATGTAGGACAAGTAGCGAGATCAGCAGTATGAGTATACTCTCTAATGTGCTGCTCCTTGTGGAAACATACTGGAACTTTTGATGAGCTCACATTATTGGTTCTGGACAGTTCATTCGATGGTTTAATGTCTGATTTATTTTGTTGGAAAAAAAGATATAATAATACAAGGAACTGAAATGAATTGCATTAAGAAGCTGAAGCTGGCATATAAAAATTGTTGGTCTCAGGTATAGTTAGCGTTTAACAATTTGCAATTGTTGGCGTACTATATGCTAAACTTAGAAGGTACTTAGAACATAGCTAAACATATAAGTTTTACTTTGCCAAAATCACCGCTGCCTCAGTAGCTTCCTGACAGAGTTGCTGGAATGGCTGTAGACTCCTAGTCTTTTCTTTTTTGTTTTACGGGACTTTTACCTGCTTCAAATGTCACTGTTTCTCCATAATGAAAAAGAACTTCTTTGCATATAGTCAGTCAACTCGTTTATTTTTTGTGCTGCCACTTGGCTTGCCCAACAGGTGACTGAACCAACAATAAAACCAAACTAAAGGAAAAAAGTCCACCCCTAGATAGCTAACACGCTTGTAAGTTGCAGCACATTAAAATGATATGTCAACATCGCTTATTTTGGATGCTGAAAGCTGTGGTCCTTACACTTCAACACTGCTAAGAAAACACTGTGTTCTTTGACCTATAAACTACATTTGTTTACTTGGTGTCTCAAACCTGGCTGTCAGTCCCATTTAGTTTCTTTCATGTAGAAAAAAGTGCAAGTGAATGAGGGAAGGAAACAAAAAGGAGAGGAGACAAACAGAACACACACTAAGAGACTTTGTGTCTCTGGCTTTGTTTTATAAATAAATATGATTAAATAGAAATGTCGACTGCTATATTTAATTGTTGCATGTGTCTGCATTTTGTGTTAGCTGTTTTTTATTTTAACACAGCTGTTTAACATTTACAACACACAACAGCTGTCTCAAATTTGCAGAAACAGCATCCAAAGAAGCAAATCAGACTACTCTAGTTTATTGCTTATTATACATGGACTGTTAAAGCTCTAACTTCTGTCTATCACTTGTTCACACAGTAAGCTATGTCATTGTCTGGCAGTAAAAACTGCTGCAGTATAGTGGTGCTGATTCCTGAAGAGATGGGGAGAAAAGTCTTCTTAAAAGAGGGATGGAGATAGAGCTGGCCACCACCCTGTAACCCATGGTAACGCCATTGGCTGCAGTGGGAGGAGCTACATGGCTCACTGTGTCTGGATTGGCTGGAAACAGGTGTTCTGAGGTTCCATATAGGGAAGATGGAGAGGACTAGAGGAGGCATTGTTGAAGAGGAGAGGATTACTTTCACCACTGTACAGTGATGTAATTCAATAATGACATTATGCAAAGCTTTTTCTGTTCTCTGTTTCTTTTAAAAAATGTATTATGTGAATTTCAAGGCATTTATTTTCAAGGTAAGGTATTAAAGCCCATATGGGACATACATTACATCACCCCCAACAACTGAACATTAAAGGGAAATTTCACCCAAAATTTAAATTTCACCCATCTCCTACTCACCACTATGTTAATGAAGGCTCTGGTGATATTTTCAAATCCATATAGCCCTTCTTGAGTTACACTGATGTAAAGAATTCCACGCTACGCCGATATGATGGAAGCCTATCATGACCACAGACTAAAATGGAAAAAAACATGGAAATGCCTCCACACTGCTCATATGGTGTCATCAGAGTATCCAGCAGTCCAATTTGACTCTAAACGGTGATGTTAACTCTGTATTTGAGCCAAAATATCCACTGCAGCCTCCTAGAAGCGGCGTTCATGTTAGCATGCACAAAGTTTAAAAACTCTCGTGAAACACAAGATCAGCAAGAATGCAACACATCTGCAGCTGTGTGTCACATGTCTCATGTGCAAGAACTGGTTCTCTAGAACTGGTTCTTATGGAAGAGGAGGACCATGTGGATTTTCACAGGCCTCTGATTTGTTATAACACAATTAAAAAATATTTTTATAAATATTTGAAATAATAGCTGAAATTTGGACAAAAAGTCAGGGATTGAACCTTAGGATAGCATTTCTAAGGTGTCACTCAGGGTAGAGCCCCTTTTGGCCCTTTTGAAAGGGACTCTTTTGTATGCCTTGACACAACACATGAGCCTACCGAATTTGGTACATCCAGGTAAAACGCGCCCTGTGAGGGCTACTTTGTTGAAAATTTTGTAAGGGGTGCTACTAGGCCATTAGGCCACACCCAATCCTCATATTTATGTCAGATATTAATATTAAACATGTTTGACAACTGTGACAAGTCGGGTGAGATCACGCTAATCCCATCACCCTCAAAAACAATTTTGCCCAAAATTGCTGCCCCCCCACGAAGTGGTCTAAATGACACACACCAAATTTGAAGTCAATCTGATGAATGTTCAAGGACAAGTTAAAAAAAACCAACACGTTCAAGTTACCAAAAATGACCACTTAAACTGAGAATAGTCAACTTCCTGTTGGGTTTTGGCCATGGGTCCGAGGGGCTTTTTTTTGGGTCTGGACCTGATACATGTGTACTGGTTTTCATGCACATGCCATAGAGGCTGTTGCCACACCATTTGGCCACACCTATTGGTGAAAACTGTGACATTAGCAATTTTTTTTACCAAAACTGTCGGGCCCTAAGAATAATTCCTTGAATTTTAATAGGGTCCTCGCACCATTCCGTGCTAGGGGCCCAATAAGCAGAGCAACTTCAACAGGGTCCTTGCACCGTCAGTGCTTGTGCCCTAATTAAAATAATTGGTTAAAGACATTAAGTATTACATATTTAAACATCAAAAGAAAAGGAAAATGTTTGTACTGAAGTCATTTAAATTTTAGAATTTAAAGCAACATTTAATAAAATTAAATCTTTTATTTATGGTTTTTACAGTCATTTAGCAGCATTGTTTAATTCCTCCATTTGTTACTAATCACATTGAAATATTAAGTAACAGTAAATGATCCATCCATCAGAACTGTCCGTAATAAAAGAGACACACACGGTGAATAGCTTCATTCAGGTAATCTTTAATGACAAAATGTTTATCATTTTTTTTCCAATGTAGTGGGAAAAAGAAAAATCAAAGCAAATGCATTATTACAATAACTACTGTTAGACCATCGCAGTCTGAGGGAAATCTTTTCCACATCATCCATTTCCTAATCATATTAGGCCCTGCCATTAACAATAGGGGTGTTTATTTTCACACTTTAAATATGATTTGTGTCAACTTGACTCCCGCTTTGTGCGTTCACAATCTTTCTGTTATGTCAGGAAGAAACAGAAAAAGAGAATTCAAAAACAAACCAAACAAAACAGGAAAGGACAATCCAAAGTGTTGCTGTTAATCGCTGCATGTGCAAACAGAGGCAGAGACACACACACACAAAACAACAGTGTAGTACCTCTGTGGCTGACAGAACAACAGTCACTGCTGGTAGTTCATGACTCTTTCATAAAAGGTAAAACATTAAGATGACACATCCTGAGTCCACCTGCTGGGTCAAATAGTATTTTAATAATTCAATGGAGAAGCTATAATGAAAAGGCAACAAAGCAACGCCCTTTTTGGAATATGCTGTTACCATATTCTTATCTTTATGCCAAAATGTTACCTTGCAAATTAATGTTCAGCCTAAAAAAATAAACTCATTGTGCCATCTTATATATAAACAAAGTGGTCAGCAACAAAGCAGTTACAGGAAGAAAATCTGCAACTGCTCTGAAATAACTTCATTCGATCCTTAATTTGGTATTTTTGGTTGAAATGAGTTTGCTCCAAAAAAACACTTCTTGGGCTCTGGCATTAAATGATTTGAACTTTTTAATCAAATATTATTTGACCCAGGTCTGGCTATGGGAGATCCACTTGGGACAAAACTGACCACAGTCCAGGCTTAAAGTTACACTGCAGTCAAGCAATCGTGCTGCAGACCTTTCTGAACATGCACGTACCTGCATTCACATAAAGTGGAGACTTGTTGAGTAAAACGCAAATGTCCCTTCAGTCAGTTAGAAGCTGCAGCGCATCAGCAGTGTCACTTCAGCAAAATGTGAGGATCACTTGGTAGGCCGAAGGATTTCTGCTTCTTTAGTGGAAATTTTGGCAAAATGTTGTTTAAGTCTTAGAAAGCAAAGCTGGACATTTTTCTCACAGCGGCTTTAAAAACAACTCGCCCAATCGAGCCAATATCTTTAAGTAAAAGTAAAAGTCATTTGTTTAAAGTTCAATACATAACTTTCATGAAATATAGACTACTTTTTAAATAAAATGGCTCAAACATTCTCAACATAAATGTCAATAAAGCAAGTTATTTTCATTTCATATCTCTAGTTTTTAAGCTTCTTTGTACTGAATCCTTCTTTATGACTTAAAAACCTTTAAAACTATAATACAATCAGTAGGGTACCGTACAACATCCAGCCCAGTCTGGAGTGAAAGTGAATGTAAACTGACCGGTCAGAACCGAAGCGGCTCTACGATATGTTGCAGACAGATCAGGAGGCTCACCGAAGGACAACAGAGATGGTTTTGGAAAAGTCATCCGAACCTTTCTGGACTGTGCAGCTCTACCAAGACCCAACCACAAAACACTGTTAGTATACACACTGAGAGGGACACACTGCCTCACCGCACGACACACATCTACACCCTGGTTTCCAGTTATTGTCACTTTGCAAACTATTCTTTAAAATGCAGAACTGAAGAATTCCTAGTTTCCATCACAAAAAAAAGTCACATTAATCTCTCGTCTGGCACCCAGAGCCAGAGACGCAGTGCAGTTCATGAGCGCTTGTGGTTCGGGATGGCCACTATGGTAGCTCCATTTCATCATTACAACTTCTCAATAAACCAGCACTGTTGCAAAATAAATTACAAAAAAATGTTATTATCTAAAGAAAATGGCTACTTTCAAAAAGGCATGATCGCTTTATCAGCTTGCGTAGCCAACTCAGAATTTGGTCAAACCCTTTCAAGATCGAGTGTTGGGCTACACATGTAGGTGGCACAATCTGTGGTCAGTTCTACAGCGGGGCAGTCCTCCCTTTTTGTCACATGATCAAAGGGCAAGAGTCTGGTTCTATGACCTGCCCTGAAAACCCACCCATTCTAAAGATTAGATCCAATCACAGGGGAAGGGGAAATATGATTTCATTCCTTCTTTGAAAAGCTTATACAAATAGGTGACGGATATGGGGAACAGGGGGCTGGGTAGTGGGGACATATCTACAGACAGACAATTGGAGAAAAATGATGAAGATAAAAAGGGTGGGGACAGAGGGAAGAGAGAGGAAAAAAGCTTATGCATTTCACCTGAGAACATGTCATATCTCAGGGAAATGGGAGGGGGGGGGAGAGGGGGAGGCAGGCGGGAGGAGAGATGGGTGTTCTTCTCATAACAGCAAAACTTTCTCCAACAACTCATGGCCACATTTCAGGCACTTGTCTTCAGTTTCAGGTTCAGAAAGAGCTGGCGGGTGGCGTGGTCAACCTCTTTCCAATGTAGACACTGTTTAAAGGAAGCAGCACAGACAAGAGCGGGTTACATATTACACTATCCAACAAACTATCACCGTAGTGTGCGAATGTGACTGGTACAATTTTCCATCACTGTGGAAAACAACCATCTGTGATTTATTGAAACAGACATGCAAGGCATTTCCCTCAGGTCAGGGACCACTTCTCAATTCACCATATCTCATCCATGATGCTGTTTTCACCTTTCAATGCATTCCTTGGTTGTTAAGCCAGTGGTTTCCAGACTGGAGCCATCAATCTCTCGTTAGTTTATTGCTTTGATTAAGAAATAAAGATTTGATTTGATTAAAAAAATGCATATCGTGCATTTATGCACAAACAGACAAAAACTTTGTGCTGTTTATTCTCCAATGGGCAAAATTTGATCTGAAATTTCCATATGAATTGAATCCGAAATGAATTAGGAACATTTGTGAAAGAAATCCATACTTGGTATTTTTGTCCCTATGTTTCCCCGTTTTAGTGATAAAAATGCAAAGCAAAGCAAAAATGTATTGTACAGATGTGAAAATTGTTTAGCTCTGAACATCAGGCAAGAAAAAATATCCAGGTACCACTCTTTAGCAAAAATGTGTGACCCAGAAAACTATGAAACGATCTTGTCTGCCCTTACTACTGATCCCTTTTCTTACACCTTACTTAACATCAAACTTACTCATTCGCCAATTAACACTGTGTTCCTACTTATCTATTCATTCAATACAGAATTTAGAAACCCTGATAGTCCTAACATTGATAGCACTAATTATGTTTGAGTTTCATACAGTTTCATATCCAACAAGTGTCTCAGACTTCTGAAACTGTCTGTCAAATTGACCAGCAGGGATATTGTGAGTATGACAGGTTTGTTAATGGCATTCATGAAATACTACGTAGAGGAAAAAGCTGCTGTCAGAGATATGATTGCACTGACATAAAGTACTGAGGAGTAAGGATTATTATAGCATTTGTTATCACAAACTAAGAGTGTTCCTGGGAGTGTCAGAGCCCTCACTGAGACAGCTGCAGTGCAGCCTTTCCGTCAGCAGCTGCTCTGCCAGTCTTTCAGACAGATATGCAGGAAAAGAAACAGCTGTCTCCCATCTATGGCCATACAGCTCCCCCTGCTGACCTATATGTAGAGCTGGGAATGTTATAAAGTAATTATCAGAAACTGTTGGAAGAAAAAAATTCAAATGAGTTTCTGAATCACTCACATTAGTGTGAGTTTCCAAAAACCTAATTATGATGGTTCATGATGAACCAAAATAGAAATTAGTTCTGTGCCTTTTATTTAACTACTGTCAGGCTCAATGTGCACTTAGTAATACTGTGACTGGACAAGTGATCTGTGGTGGTGTTTTTCTTACCCCAGCCCCAGAGCCAGGATGTGTGATAGTAGCAGCGAGGGGATGAAGACTTTGAGAAACTCGGCAGAGAAGATGCCTCCTTTTTTCATGGCCCCGGTCTTCCTCATGCTGAGTGTTACTGAGCGTCGAGGGTGACGGAAATGAAACTCCCTGCAAACATCACAGTCACTTTAAACACTCTGTTACAACAAGAGAGTATGTCCTCAAACATCTGTAGAAAAATTTATTCATAAGAGAAAACATCTTTTTGTTAAAGCTTTCCAAACAAGACAATTTGCTTCTTTTTTTGTTTTTATCATAGTACATTTAAAGCTTGTTTTTTGGGTGATTGTTTGGAATTTAAAGACAATGCCTTGAGGAAAAATAACAGTTCAATTCATAATGAGGATATATATCACTTGTAATCCTACAGCTGTTTTCAAAGCTGCCACTAAGTCACCAAGTACAGGAGCACAAAAGTGACTCTGAAGTGTCACCTTTCATGAAGAAAAAAAAATAAAGACAAAGCACTTTCCACTTCCTTTTTTTCACTTCTCACTTCCTTTGAGTCAATCAGGCATAATTTGGGAATTACTACAAGCTATACCTTCAAATGACTTCAGCAGTCAGTTGTGTTGGTTTCTGATGAAGAGGAGTAACCTGTTCTTATGTAGGTCTTAGCAGCAAGCACTTAGTAGAGGTGGTTGTGACAGGCTGTAATTTTATACGTTGGGAGGGGTGATCTAATGAGTTACATTTGTGTATACAAGTGTAGGGTGCAAAAATGAGAGCTAATTATCTTTATTTTCCTATAATGATAAAAAATTGTTTATAATATATTTTTTATATATATTTATGGTATACAAACATGATGAAATGAAAACCAAAAATTAGAATCAAATGCTGTTTTTAATTTCATGGGAACATTAAATGATCACAAACACATAATCAGCGGGTTTGTGTATGTTTTTTTTGTGTGTATGTTTTTTTGTTTGCATGGTTTTCTCAGAGGAATTGCAGAAATGTAAGATATGATTAATAAATAAAAAAAATTAACAGTGAGGGCCACATGGTTTACACAAAGAATGAAACACATATAGACTTTTAAAGCTTTTTACAATAAAGGTTTAACTTTCTGAAATTTTTCAACCTGTTTCATCAGGACCAGAGTTGCATCACAATTTCTACCAGCTTGCTTTTGAACAACTTTATAGCCATAGAGGCTAACCACTCTCTCAGGACACACAGGCACCTGTGTGTTTAGTTGCCGTGGAAACATCCCTGATGTTTACCAAGCTGAGACTTACTTGGGGGGAATGTTTTCCGGTCGACTGGACCAGTCAGCAACCCAATCTGCGTCCTTCATCAGGATGTCCATGTCCCTGTCTTTGTCCAATACGTCCTCCTCCGACTAAAGACACACAAATGTGCACACATACACATACACACACACCAAGTAATTCAGGCACCTCAGTCTTTCTGTTTTATGTTGATGGTGATCATTCTTTCAAAGACAGTTGGACATGTTCTGTATATTTACGCATGCATGTATCATGGATCATTTTTTAATTACTTAAAATAAAAAATCACTTTAGTTTGGTTTGGTGAGTGACCAAACAGAGATCAAAAGGGGAAAAAGAGTGAAGAAGAAAGGTGGAAATCATGGTGACAATACACTCATTGCAGAGGGAAGAGAAATCCACACTGGGTGTGGCAGCCATCTCCATGGACACTGAAGGCAGGCAGCAATTGTATGCACACACGTATGTACGATCACCACTTCAGGACTAGAGGTTGAAGTTGCCATGGCAACAGACTGATGGGAAACCTATGAGGCTCTTACTTGGCTGTCTCTTCTGCCGCTCACATCCACGTCAAAGATGATCTGTCCTTCATCCTGGGGACTGTGGGGCCGCGGGGGGCTGCGGGCAGAGTCAGAAGCATCAACTTAGAGATCCTGTTACCGGCATTTTTATTGACTTTACATCACAGTGGAAAATTTTCCTGAATGAGTTACTAGTTTTACTCAATGTGACTGGAAGTAATTTGTTCTTGATTGCCTGGCAGGTTTTTAATAGAATCATGTGATAGAACACCTTAAACATTTTGGTAAATGTTCGCCATCCGTCACAAACCAGTGCTCAGAGGATATTAACAGGTAACCATAGCAACAGTGCTTTAGATTCGTGTAGATTTCAAACCAGCATATGTTCATGACTATTAAAACATAGCCTCTTTTTCTTGGTAACTTCCTGGAAACTTGCACAAAAAAATGTTTGTATTTTAAAAGTTAGAATCAGAATCAGATTTAGTTTTATTGTCACAGTATTTGAACATTAGAGTTGTACTGAATGTATTTCTTTCAACTTCTGAAGTTCCTATTGAGGTTTTCAAGTGAAGCTTTCGATATCTATCATCATAATTTATGTCATTCACACATTTTTTTATCCTCCAAACATTTTAAAAATAACCTCAGAGCTCTCCTGCTATCTGAACATATGAATCATGACAGATTTTGGCCTGACTCCAGGAATTTTTTCTTTTAGATGACAAAATCTGTAAGTGACTCCCTCATAGGTCAACACCCATATGACCAACACAACAACCGAAGCCCAGTGACACACGTGACAGCATGTGCTATCAAATGTTGACTTAGAATTTGATTGTAAACTTTATAAAAGAAGCTTCAAACTTTTTGGTACAGCCCTGGTGCACAAGTGTACCTGCACAAAAATAGACTAAACGACTGAGAAGAAGAATAACAAAAGCCAAATACAAAAGTAAAAGAATAGTTAAAAAACAAAAAAAAATTAACTGGTTAGGACATTTGCATTACATCGCATTTGAGAAAACAGGTATATATACAGAATTTTAAAATCACCAATGTATAAACTCTAAATTTCTAAATAATTTTTGTTATTTAACGTTTGACATTTGATACACTGAGCAATTATTTACTTAATCAAACAAAAAATGCTAACTCATAACTCTAGTAACAGTACTCCATGTGTATTAATGTTTACAATTCTCATCTAGTTATATAATGCCCTCTACGCATGCTTGTTCATTTTCTGCTTTATGCAACTAAATATTAAATTGTGTCGGCTGGAAGCAGGTCCTGAGCCTTCCTGTGGTCTTCCTGGTAAAGCAGCGCTTTCAAGATGATGTATTATTGTTCAAGAGCTTATCTTATTATGTTGCTGTTTTAGGAATATTTTTCTAAATAATTTATTCCAATAATGTTTGCTCTGTGATCGCAGTTCTTTGATTGGTCAACTAAATTTTGGATCATCTTTGTATATTACTTGGTTATAAAAAGCCAATAAAATTAAAGGAAATAAAATGCAACATATCATATTAACCATGTCTGTTTTGTTATATATGTACTCACACATTAACCTGTGTAAGCACACAGTAATTTTGTAGTATTATTAATCTTTATTCCTTCAGTCTAACTAGTCTATTATAACATCATGAAAAACAAAGTAATTCAAGATTTAGCACAAGAAAGCTATAACCTGACTAATGTGTTGTTGTGAAGGGAGTTTATTGGTTTATTTTCTTATTACTATTTATTTTTTATTGAGGATCCCTAGCTGACACCTAAGCAACAAGCTAATCCTCCTGGATTCTGCTGATGGTTTGCAGTCAACTTGATGTTACAACATGTCCACTAAAACAGCACAATATGTTTCACCACTCCTTTACTAAGCAGTTCAGTCCTGTGGCTCAAACTCTCAAAAACATCCTCAGGTGA
The DNA here is from genome assembly GCA_029814765.1 of Acanthurus leucopareius. Classification (NCBI taxonomy): domain Eukaryota; kingdom Metazoa; phylum Chordata; class Actinopteri; order Acanthuriformes; family Acanthuridae; genus Acanthurus; species Acanthurus leucopareius. Next base: position 6,815,299 of record JAQMCX010000025.1, read on the forward strand.
CTCACTGACAGCTGACTGCCGGCTCTCTGATAAGCTCAGCTTTATCTCAGCTTTGTGGACTACACACAAGCACATGATGAGGGAGTTGAAGGGTCATAATTTTTTCACATGCTAATAAAAAAAAAAAAAAAAAAAAGGTGGCAAGAGGACGTTGTTTTATTTACAAAAAACAACTCAGTTCCCAAGCAGCTGTCAAGTCAGAGTCAAAGCTGTCTCACATGTTGATGGCACAATTACAGAAGAGAAGTCACTACTGATTATGGGCTGATTTCAGATGATTAAGTTCCTTTTCAGATTCTTCTTTGTTATCCTAGATAAAAATTTCCACAACTCACTGAACAGAGTTCTAGCTCTATCAATCACATGCCTCGTGCCCAAACCACCACAACAGCTACAGGGATAGGCTGACCGATGAAAAAGCAATATGTATCAAAGTAACTAGCACAGAGGAAACATGGACAGATTCAGCCATACATGTTTGGTCCTCAGTCAGGTCAGGCTCAGATGAGGAATCTGTTGAGCACCAAAATCAGCAGTGACCAGAAGTATCAGAATGATAAGCATAGTTAGCATCATTTATTTATTTATTTCATTTGTGTTGTTTGTTGTGTGTAAGCATGAAACTCTCACTCTCTGTTCCGCTGAGTACGCTCTGTGTTGAAGGTTTAAGGTTTCTGTGCCGGCGATTGGCTTTTGTATTTGTGACAGTTCAAATTTAGCCTGCCTAGGATTAGCTGAATATAAGATTTTCAGAATTTCCCACTGGATTTCATGTCCTCACACAGCCAAACATTAATGTGATTCTTGCTACAAGAAGACACTGTTCACTGCAGTAAAAAAAAAAAACAAGGAAAGTAGAGAAAACCAGTGGAAGGGAATAAAAATGAGCTGCAGATTTCACACCAAATAGACAAAAAAAACCCAGTAGAATCATCATCTGAGCAGGCAGCATGGAACTGACTTTTTTGGTTTTAAAATCAAACAAAACCTTTGATGCACTCTGCTAAACTGAGTGAAAGTTGAGAGGAACCAACTTAATCACATTGCCCCCCCCTGCAACTATAAACACCAGCTTATTGAAACCCAAGAACTCACGACTTCATTTGAACCTCATTGAGGTGAAAACTACTGCTTCATCATCTGTTTATAACATTAAACAGATTAGGAAATAATACAACCTCTCGTCCTCAACCTGCTTTATTTGAGGAGTTTTAGAGATAAAGGAATATGAATTTGTCACAAACAACTGGTTCACTTCATTTTTTTAAAATATTCCTAACATTTTTCTACTGTTTTATCAATGCAGTTTAAATTAAATGGGTGGTATTTCTTTCTCTGTAACAGGTAACAGGTGGACAGAAATCAGGTTTAGATGCAGAGCACCACTGCTGCAGGTTCAGATTCTGGGAGCTGCATCAAAATACATTAGGACAACTCCTAAAAGGTATCCCACAAATTAAACACAAAATTGTTAATGTTGTCATCTTCATGACCAACCACATGAATAACCACACTGAACAAAGCTCCCTGTGCAGCCACGAAATGATTTAAAAAACCTTTTCCACATTTACAGCAGTGCTCTTGGATGTGTAAGATTAATGGAGATTCCCTTTACCTGTCACATGAGGAGTTGCTGCGGCTTGACTCATGCTGGGCATCAAGCAGGATCTTCTCCATGTCTCCATTGTGGATCGAGGACGATGATGGGACATGCTCCAGTCCCCCCACTATGGCCTCCTCTTCCTCCACCTGAGGGAGGGGTAGCAGGCCTGGGGCTGGGCTGCTTGTAGAGGACTGTTGGGCTGATCCGACTGTGCCTCTGTTCATCTCCAACTCCACCCAGGACCCTGTGGGAAGAAACGGACAAACAGACAACTTAACAGAACTCACCTCAGTCGGTGCTGTGCATGCTACTTCTTTCAGTTTGTAATGATTTTCACCAAAACAGAAAACACAGATTCTTTTAAGGTTGTTTCAAACCAACTTTCACCCCAGATTATATGTCCCCGCACAATAAATGTTTTAATTTTCGGCTAGAGTTTATTACACAACCATTAATACATGTTACTACAGCAAAACCTTGACATGTCTTACACATTTGGCGTGACAGTCAACTTTTCTACAAAGTAGTGCTTTGACAGAATTTATGCATAAGTGCTGAACTGCAAGAGTACGATGCACTATAAATATCAGCATGTGATACAATTTTGCACTGCCTTTCAAAGAAATTCTCCATTTAAACATGTCCTCATACAAGAGTCAGGATGACCTAATGAGTCATAAGAATTTTAAAGCCAGGTCAATAAACTAAAAGGTTAATATGCAGCAGAGTCCAAGACCTGATATGCCCCAAGGATCCAGACACCAAAGTAATTTGCGTGAAAATGAAAAGCTTAATTTATGAGATTTTAATTTACTGCAAATTACCACAATTTTTGTACCATTTACCAAAAAAAGTGCTTGTACCTTAACTATCTGTGAATGTTCTCATTCATCCAGGTCATGGTTATTCAGGGCAAATAAATAAACTTAACTTAACTTCATCTTCACTTAATAAAGCACTCAATAAGCAGTTTTCATATCAGACATTTTGAACTACCAGAATAGATAAAGCGTCGGTGAATCCAATATATTTCTAATGACTGTGATAAAGATTATTACAGAGAGAGGAGTGTTACAGTTGGCCTTGAAAGACCTTTTCAAAGCATATGACTTGTCATAGCACATAAATACAGGTGTAACTAATAAGATTAATAAGTCCTTTCAATTTTTAAAGTCCTGGTGAGCCAGCATGAACAATACAGTAGCCTGCACACTGGCACACCTATGGATTTGCACACATTATTAATGCTGTTAACTGCACCTCTGACTTTCTTGCTATAACATGTCAAAATATGTGTTCTGCTGGAATGAGTGTTCAAGAAGCCTCAGCACTCCCACAAAGTGAAACAAAAAAAGACCTTGGACAAAAAGCCAAGGAAAAATAAAAAGTTTGGATGAGAAAGGGAGGAAATGTCAAAATGATTTCTTGATCCGAGGCTGGTATGGGACACAAGACAGTCTGAGTCTGTCAGTCATAAAAGTTCAAGAGTAAAGCTCTATTTACTGCTGTGTGATGAAAGGCCAGTAAATGCCTGCCCATGTACGTGCTTTGGTTTCTTGTGGACCTTGACTGTGATATATGACGCCCACCCTGTTTGTACGTGAGCTCCAGCATGAACTGACAGCTGAGGAGGCACAGCATGTCAGAGCCGGGTTTCAAATAGAGAGGAGGGGCAGGTTAGTAAGGGTAAGAACTAAGAGAATGGGGTGGGGGGTATCTAATATCTCTCCTTGTGCCACTTGAGAAACACTTTCTCCTTCTTTGCTCATCAAAAAAAGAGGAAGGGGATACGGTGCAGGTCACATGACCCTATAAAACAACATGTTCACATAAGCTTTCGGAGAACACATTTTCACAGGGCAGGCATCCTGCCATTTACACCCCTTACTCAAACAATACACCCCTCCCCCTCAGACCTGGACTCAGCACTAGTACTCATCCTGCAGATTACACTCAGCCTGCAAACCAAGCTACTGGTAACCATCCATTGTCTCCGCTTCGTGGACTAAAACCACACTGCCATGGCACTGGCACTCCCGAACATTCTGGTCTGCAGCAGAGCAGTTATCAGCTGTTGGATGGGTTTAGAGGAAGCAGACATGATGTGACCTTTATGATCTAGTGATGCTGGGGTTCAGACAAGAGGGAGGAGGGCTAATGCTGCCTCCGACCTGAAGATCCCATGTATTAGATAAAAATGTTTATGACATCGATGTGAGAGTTCCAGGAAAGTGTAAAAATAACATTGTCTCAGATAACAGTTGGCCACTGCTGGCCTCTCCTGTCTTGCAAGTGCAAGGTCTTATTGTCTCTAAAGCTGTCTCTCAGCATGAACTATTATGGTCTAATAATTTCCTTGTGCACCATGCCACCAATAAAATCTGCTGTAAATTCTATCTATCATGTGATATTTTGGCTCTTTTGGATGTAATCCTGATAACTAAGATTAAGGGTTAAATGCAAAAGTAACTTCTTGGTTAATGTTGTGGTAGCAAGGGATTAGGGGCTTCAAAAAACAGAATGTCTAATCTTTGTTTGCAGTCATATTTCAAGCCTTTTTTCCCATTATTTGCATAACTGGCTAGATTTTCAAGATATGACTTGACCGTTCTAAGATATACAATAAAACTACTAGATTTGAACATGATGACAAAACTGTCTTTGATAAAAAGAAGCACTTTTAGTTTTCCATATCATTTAGCAAGGAGAAAATAAATCAGTATTTCCATCAATAGCCAAATGCTGGCAGCTTGCTTACTCCGGGATCATTTTTAACTATCTGTTATTGGCTATCAGATCCTGTTAAAAATATGCATTTATTAAAATAAGAAAAGCAGCTAAAAAGTCTGATTCGTGCCCAGACCATAGCTTGGAACTGGCCAGCCTATTTGCTCCTACGCTGCTGTGCTGTAACACTTTCCCAACTTCCACGCGTCCAAAACGTCTGTCCACTTGTCACTGTGACCATAAATAGCATGCCAAGTAATAGACCCCCCATAGTGTGGTAAAACTTAAACCACAACAGCTCTCTAAACATGCCCCTGAGTCAGTGCAGCAATGCCATAAACAACCCTTTGTTTACGTGTCTAATGGCCCTTGCAAGCCAAGGTCTGATAGTTTTTACATATAACCCATGGCATTTCCATACTTCACTATCCGGTAATACATTTCTACACACACGAAACGATACAGTTAACGCACTTTGATTGTTATCGGGTAAGTACTCATCGAGTTGGTAAATTATTAATAAATGGCCCTTAATTGCTTTGAAAGGGATTATTTTTAAAAATTAATCCATACACTCCTTAATCAAAAATCTGAAAATATAATGCCTGAAAGGCTGAGGGACAGTATAAACCGTGGACATCTACGCTGGCCTCTCTTATTTTAGAAGTTGTCTAGATACGTTTACCCTAGTTTTTGTGCCAGTTCTTACTTTTTCCATCTTGCCTTGTTGACATTGCTTTAACCCACCTCCTCGTATCAGCCTAAATCGCTGATTGGCCTTCTTGCCTGTCAGTCAGAAGAATCGACACACCATTGGTGAGACTACTGTCAATAAACACACGGAACATAGCGTTCTTACTTCTCCCCCGTCAACGTAGCTTAACGGCGGAAAAAAAAAAACATAAACGGACATTATAAGCTATGTTAAATGACCGAAATAGCAACAAATGCACTGTATATTCACACCCGCCTACCCTCATATATTCTCCACAGAACAATACACTGACAGACTGTTCCAGTCTAGTAATTTGGCAACATTTAGCTTACCGTTTAGCCCGGAGTCTCCGTTGTTGTCTGTAGAAGTAGTGTTAGCAGCCTCGGACATCGTTCTGTCTAGTGAGCAGGGCGGGTTGCATAAAAGGTTCAAGTCAGTGCAAAACGCGCACTACCCTATCAGCACACATTCAGACTTGCGGTAGTACAACGGAGCTGAGTGGCCCTCTGTTCAGTTTTTGTGTGCTAAGCTATAGCACCGCTGCGGTTTGTTTTTTGCGTCCGCTAGCTAGTCTAGAAGCAGCATCAGCGAGGTGCTCAGACCCCCCCGAGCTGGGTTATGACGTCAGACGGTGCCGTTGATAAACAAAAGAGGGAGAGGAAGTCGAATTACATAATGAGCAAAAAAATAAACAAATGGAAAAAAAACAACATCCACCCAGGCGACAGCATGCATGAACTATTAGCATCGATTGTGGATCTAAAGTTTAAATCAAAACAACGTGTTATTTAGCGATTGGTGCTGCAAGCTCAATGTACCCATGTAGCAGGAGACATGCGTGCACACACGTACGCACACGCCAGTCAAGACAGGCGGCAGATGTGTGCCCACCATGTCTAGCTTTCTGCAACCAGACACCACATCAGCTGATCTTAAACCATCAGTGGTTAAATAACCAGATGATGGCTGGAAATGATTGAGTGCATCGGCCAGATTGGAAAGATTCATTTTGTTTTACACCTAAAATACCAAGTGCACGCGACTTTTTATGAAAACAAACAGGAACCCAAATGGAGAATGACTGCAATACAGGCTTAAAACACGTGCCTCCTTTTCAACTGGAAGTTTTTTAATCAATGAGATTAGCTGAATCTGTGTTTGTTTAAGGTCTAAACGTGGATCTAGGGTATCTTGGAATTGATTTTGCCACTGACACAAACCTTGAGGATCACACACCGTCACTGACACCCAAGAGGCATCAACAAGGATAACACATTGCATAAAACGAGAGCATAACACTAGTGAGATTCCATCAACGAAAGGAAATCACAAAGATACAAAAAGTAGTTCCTTTATTATCTTCAGTCACTGTCATTAAAATTGTAGTTATACATTACTAGAGGCATCAGTATAGTCTGAACTGACCACATTTTAAATACGGTGTGGGAACATCGACTGCTGCAAATTCTTGAGCAGCTTACGTATTGTACCATCACATACAGTAGCAGTGATAATGTCTGCAGTAGTTTAAACACACTTTCAAGTGATTTAATGCCTCATATAATGTTTTGTTTTAAACTGCATTCTTAAAACACATCTAAGTACTTTAGTTGGTGCAGTAAGAGAGTCCAGTGTCAAATCAAAGGTTTTCCCTGTTGTGAAGTAGGGCTTCAGGGCTGAGATACTCCATGGGAAGACAATACTTAGGATCACTCAAAAAGATATGTGTATAAGGTCCAGCTTCATTTCACAAAATAGGACGGAACAAATCTGGTGACATTTAAACTTTTTTAATATAAATATGACAATTGTAATAATTATCTTTGAATAGGCTATCTCTTATACCTGACTATTTTTGAAAACAAAATGAGGAAGAGGAACCAATGCACAAAAGATGTCAAGACACAGAGCCAGTCCCCCCCCCCCTCAAAAAAAAGAAAAAAGAAAAACAAACAAAATAAAAAAACAAAAAAAAAAATTTGTGGAGTCTGAAGTTACAGTGCGAGTGAACAGGACATATTCCTTTTAAACTCCTTGAGACAACTGCTGCTGTCCAGTATGAGCAGTTAAGTGTGTAAAGAAAACTGAGCATACATTTATGACTGTTAGAGTATGTTAGATTCAATGAAATACTGGAGACGTGAAGAGACTCAAAGAGTACTATGACAGTATAACAGATGAATTAATAAAAGGTGTATACACACAAAAAAAAATTTGAGTGTAATAAACACTAGAATGGCACAGGACAAAAGGGGGACATACTATATAAATGTTTTCCTTTTCTATCACAGAACCATTGGGGAAAAGTTATAAAAAATAAGTGTGTCTGTGTTTAGAATTTTAAGGAAACTAAACTGGTTTACAAATGTTAACCCAAGGGAAGAAAAGGGCAGGTGGGCTGGCAAAAAAAAGAAAAAAAAAAGAAAAGAAAAGAAAGGAAATTGGCACAACATCACTTAAACATCAAGGCGGGTGTTACTCTGCCACAGATAGGCTGATGATGGGCAAGAGCGAGGCTTCCTCTGTCCACATCTAGTATAAAGTGGCAAAGACTGGTCACCAAGTAGCGACAGACAGGGATGCTGGTTTTCCGGCATTACCACAGATCACCCTGGAGGAGGCTGAAGCCAGATCTCACACAAGCTCACCCTGTAATTAGATCACTTTATCCTGGAATATGTAGAGGTTGTTGGTCGTCGCCACTGCAATGATGTTGTCTTGGGGATGCCACGCAGTGTGAAGGATCTTCTTGTTGAAGTCCAAACTGTCCACGCTGATTTCATCTTTCTTGCGTTTGCCTCCTGCGCACACTTTGCGGGGCTTTAGGACCTGCAAGGGCTTGCTGTTTTCTCGTGATGCCTCCAGTGTTACATCCCGCCTATGGCCACGGTCAAACATCCGGAAGAAGTTGTTGTATGAGCCTGTCATCACCACACTGTTTGGGGGAATTATGAGAAAGGTTTGTGAGCCTTTAACACCATTAATCTTAATTTTAAAGTCTTCAGTCAAACAGTTTTATGGATCTGATTTTATTGCATCAATACAAACTTTTAACAAAGACAGTGTATGTCAGCTTCTTTAAATCTTTTTAATGAATAGTTATTTTGTGTGCTCACTGCATGTTCTTACCTGTCATTGCCATTCCAGCAGCATTCAAACTTGTCAAAGATGCAGTCATTCTCATAGAGCGAGCACAGCTTGCTCCTCAGGTACTCATGGACCTGTAATGATCAGTGGTAGATGTGAAGCTGCCTTAAGACTCAAACAGCCATTGAGAAAGATTCTGATTTACTTTCAGATTTTGATTTACAAATAAAATCAGCTAAAACTCATGCATAAGCGATCTAAGTCCTTATTTCATAGGCATTCAGAATTTTTTTTTTTCAGAGGAAAGGAATGACAAATGGTGTCTATTATGAGGGGTCAGGTGATTTAGGAAACCTAGCATACATATTTTTCAACTAAGTCCCCTCCTAAGTTGACATTCTTAATCAAGCAGTTTTTGTTTAAGTCAGCCATTTAAACCTACACGAAGTGGAGCACAGCAGCAATGACAATAGCATCACTGTCAAAATTGTGGCCACTGTGCTCTTTCATCATCTTGGGGAAGAGGTTGTAGAATGAAGATGCTAAATAGGGTTGAAGGAGTTCAAATCAGCACCCCTGGAGGACAATCATCACCACTGTAGACCTGTGGGATGTGGGACTGTCATGATAAAAGAAGACCTCTACTTTTGCCAGCTTCCCACACTGAATCTTCTTGATTTTCTCCAAAAGCTGTCTTAGTAGATCACCCTAGTAGGCCCCTATTATAGTGTGACCCTTGCTCAGGCAGCATTCCCTTTGAATCCCAGAAAACATCATCCCCTTGCCTGGAGACCTCAGTGATCTGTCTTTGACTCTAGGTGATTCCTCCCACATCCTAATGGACCTCTTTCAGACTGAGGTAGCAGAAGACTACATGAAGGCAAATACTGTCCATTGTTAAGACAGTGCTGGCTTGCAATTTTCAATTGCTTGTAACACAAATACCACAAAAGTTATTAACTTCAAACTTTCCTGCATGACCACTGAGAGTTAAACTGCACATACATATAAGCAGACATCTACAACTCCTAGACTCATAGAGTCAAGTAAAGTTTAGTTTAGGTTGTATTCAAGTGAAAAGCACTCATAAGAACTCACATCTGTATTGGTCTGACAAAAACATTTGCTGTGCATACTGAAAATTGATCCAACTCTGTGCTGACATTATATTATTACTAACATAAGACTCTTAAAGCTCAGACAAACTCACAGAATAAATAGTGACAGTCAAAGTGCTTGACTATGCCTGTCACTCTACAGTTTGTGAATCTGTAGCAACATGCCATCATTGAGCCATCAAGTGCTAATGTTAAGTCACTTATAGCCCGTTTATACTCATGAAACAAATCAGACACCATACACTGTTGCTCTGGGTATCTATCAGTCTCACCTGATAGGTCTCCACTGGCCTGTTCTCCATGTTCAAATCCCAAATCTTCACGGATAAGTAGTCTCTAGTCATCATGTAGCGTCCATTGTGGCTAAACTTAACATCTGAGATGGAGGATATGATCTCAGAGAAAAAGGAGCGATTACTGGGGTCCTCTGGCTCCTCAAACACTGGACCAGAGAAAGGAAAATGTAATGTAAAAAATTAAATACAATACAAAAAAAATTACAATAAAACTTAAGTTACACTTTAGAGAGGATTCTCAGTGACATAAGTCAGCAAGAACATGCCCTGTAAGAACCCTAAAAGCTAAGTGTGATAGTGAAGGACATCAGGCAAAAATAACTTAATTTAACCCATTAATATTGTTGAACAAAGCACAGATGCACTGACTCAAAAAGCATTAACCCAAGATATCAGGTTTTTCTTAGTCATCCATTTCAACATTTCACTTGTGTGTTGTAATGCAACTCCCTCTGACTCCTGCCACCAGCAATCAGCTCACCTATTGGCAACCAAGTGACCACGATATTGACAATATGAAGTAGAAATTAAGCAGAAAGGATTGCCCACCCAAAATGGTTTTCATGTGTGTCATGGATGAGAGAGAAAGATCATACAAATGATGCTAAGGATGCCCATTGCCAAAGTGTATACTCTGTCAAAAATGATGGAGCTCAGTCTTCCACATGCAGTGAAAATCTGTCCGGTCAGTCTTTAGCAAAGAAGTGCTGAATCTGGTTTCAGACTCAGTCCTGTTAGACTGTTGAGGGCTGAGATGCATCTGTACTTTTTGAGCTCAGTTCACAATGTCAAACCTTTCTGTTATCACTTAGACAGACACTATTTTTCTGACTGCTGTCTCCTGAAAGACTCGGAGGAGCAAAAAAGTAGCTGTGTTGCTATGGTAACCTGCAATGGTGAGTGTTGTGTCATTGTAGTAGCTATGGCATAACTTGCTACTGAACAGAGTTTTTAGGGCAATTTGGTGTTTATTGCTTTCTTTTTTAGTTCCACTTTGTTGTATTTTATGTTTTAAAACATACATGTTGCTGTTCTTTTTAATGTGGTGAAATTTTAAAATGCAGAGCAATGGATGAATAGTTATTAAAAGTGACAAAGATAAGTACTCACATTTGGAGTGTTTGTCACACAGCGCTGACATCCTCATGTCACACAAACGGATGGTTCCTTTGCTGCTGCTGTAGACAAAGGTGTTACACTGATGAGGATGGAACTCTGCTGCTGTGATAACCTCTGTTAGCTCCTCCATGTTGGCCGGTTTAATATCAACAATATCTGAAGAGCACGGGGCTCAGAGAAATAAACCTTTTGATGACTCATCTGGTTTAAATACTTTTGATAATATGTACATTGCAGCTTTTTTTGCCACAAAATGTTTCTGAATTGTGCTCTGAGAATCAAAGCAATATCCTTTGGCAAAAATTTGATAATGTTCCCAGAAAAGCACATTCTCACAGGGGAAAAAACAAAAACAAAAAACAGACTAACACTAGACCAGTACCTGGTCTCAAGTGTCTGGAGATAAAAATCAACATCAGGGTTCACAATTAATCTTTTAAGTCTAATTAATTTTCAGAGACAATCAACAGGATGCCCTGACCCAGAATAGTACGTTCAGATATTGTTTTACACTTGTGTGACGGCGTCATCTTGTCATCTTGGCCTCAACATTATTAATCACCCTGCATCCTTCTTCTTGTCCCTTTCCACTTTCCCTCTCAAAGGTCTGTAGTGTCAAACCTGCCCCTTTCATGTCAGGCTGTATTAAAAATAATTTTTTTTTAATTTGATTTTTTTTTTTTTTTTAAATTTTAAAAAGCTAACCATAGTGCTATCCAATATTTGTTTACATCTGGTACCTTTGTTGATCAGTCTGGCATTATGTAATTGTATATACAGGTGGTTGTCATGAATTTTGCAGGTATACAAATGCCCACATCTATTTAAGGATACTGAAGCTGCGGTCAGTGATCTCCAGGTGCCAGAGGTTGATACGGAGGTCATCTGCAGACAGGTAGGTCTCATTGTCACTGTTGACCGAGATAGAGTTGATATGGTAGGTGTGAGCGTTGGCAAACACCCTCCTTGGACTGGCTTCTACCATGAGGTCCATGGGTATTAAAACTGGTACCTGTGATGAGAGCAAATGAGAAATAATTTGGAGCTTAGTCTAGAGAGCTCCTCTTGATGAATTTTTTATCAGTCACAAAATTTTTGAGTCTATAGCCACTGTATCGCACGGTAATATATTTTTTTTAATTAGCTAGATGTAATAGGAAGCACTAACAGTCTGTATGCAGAATGAATTCAAGCGACTTCTTTCAGCCATCCACCTAATTTGAGTCTGATGAACAAATGTGCTTCTTTTTAATAAATAGGCAATCTACACAGGCCAAAAGATAATAAGATACAAAATTAGTCTTCACTGGGTGCCTGAATCGCCAGGATGACCACATTGTGGACATGAGCAAGTTTTGATTCAAGGTGTGCATGTAAAGAAAGGGCTATTCAGACTGTAATAATTCTTGTGTTTGCAAGAGTGAGAAAGGTCTCTACATAAAAAGATTTTTTTTAATAAAAATAATTTAATGGTGCATATAATAACACGATTTCTTGGTGTTCATCATTGGTTGAAATGGCTTCTAGTGACATGCCCCAGAACTCCTGATCAGGGCACCTCGAATAATCTGGTAAACTCAACTGCTAGTAACTAGGGGTGTGAATCTTTCACTCACAAAACGATCCGATTCAAATCTCGATTCACAGGCTTCGATCCGATTCAGGGACGATTCATAAAAAATAGTAAACGATTTGGTACGATTCGATCCGATTCGGTTCAGTTCGATT
>JAQMCX010000025.1:6827951-6859314 GCA_029814765.1 Acanthurus leucopareius
TCGACCGATGCACTCGGATCTCATACGTCACAGACCGATAACCGATTCAAATCGGTTTATCGTTACACCACTACTAGTAACCTAAAAAAAAAGTGCAATCAACCAGAAAAACTTTGTGTATTCAGTATGATTCATACAAATTAATACATCTGAATTACCCAAAGCAGTCTGCATTAGAAGGCCCTCTTAACTGGCCAAAATTGCTCTTTCAGTGTATAAAGCATTAAATGACTGTAGAGGCTATTCCCTGTTCTGTGGAGAAACCTTGGTCTGGCTAAATAACCTCACTTCCAAAAGAACCCTTTAAGTTGTGTTAGATATAAGAACTGACCCGCAGCGATGTGATAGTGTTTGGATCTTTGTAGCGTCCATCCTCCTCTTTCAGGTTATAGCCCTCTGGTCTCTTGTCTCGTTCACTGATTTTCCACAACTTGATTGTTTTATCTGGCAAAAATAAAAAGATGCTATGTAAATTACAGCAACAATTCTTTCAAATAAAAAAATGCACACTAAGTATACAGTGAAGTGGTCAAATAGCCTGAACGTGTTTATCAGTTATTCTTTCAGACAGATCAAATGACAGGTGGCATTAAAGGGCATTTTTCAGGATCTTTTACTTTGCTGTTATCGTCATGTTTCTATGCTAGGGTGCAGATTTTTTAGTTAAAGTTTCAACAATAATTGGGAGTTTTTAGAGTATGACAAAGATATGATGGTCTAAAAAGGGTGAGTAGAGCCTGGATATTATGTTTGAGGTAGACAACTGAAAATATGAAATTAAAATGTCCATTAACTTACCATTAGTTGATAACAGGAACTGGGCAGCATTCTTCTGAGGAAGCCAGCGAATCTTGTTGATCTTCTCTTCTATTTCCAAACTCTTCAAGTAGTCAAATTCTGGCTCATGGCTCTGGAAAGTGCTGTAAACATTGTATTCGCTGCGGAACTGAGGCGGATTCTTATTCTGCAGGGAGCCATATGGGGAAGAAAAAAAAGAACAGACATTAGACTAGAACAAACCAGTGATTATTGTTTTTGTTCTTTATTTGATAAGTTTTGCTCCAAAAAGACATATCCTTTAAATAAAGGGGACTTCTTCTCTTACTAGGAAATTGTACTAGCATGGACGTAGAGCATATCAATAGTTAAAATGCAAAAATTCTACTTTTGGACTTTTTTACTTACATAATTTTTTTTAAAATAGAAACATCCTTGTTTTTTCTTTTTTTAACTTAGGCAAGTTCACGGGGTGATCTCTTAAATGGACGAAGTGTGGGAATAAAAATCAACAACAGACAAACTAGTGGCTGTACCTCTATTTCCTGCTGGAAAATGACTACGCGTCCTCCCTTGTCTCCTGTGGCCAGTAGCTCCCCTGTGTGGTTAAACTCAACTGTGGATATGATGTCCGCTGCAAAGACAAACGTGACAGACAGTTAAAATTGCATCTGCAATGTTATTTTGAGATGGGTTACAGAGATAAAAATAACGTATCTCACACACAAATGACAATGAAGAAGGTCTCAGTTAATCCCAATTATTCCTAGATTTATCTGCCCTGAAATCAGAGTGCTGGATGGACAAGTGTGCAGGCCAGAGTCGGAGTATGTAGAGCAGACAAAAAATTATCATTAACCTAGTTTTTCCCCTTTTCTCTCTTGCCTTACTCAGACAGCATTACACTTTTCCCCCGCAGCAATACATTGCTTTATAAACTGAAACACTCTTAAACACACATGTACATTTACTTAACCCTTTTTTGCCCACTGAAGCAGAAAGACAATGCTACAAAAGGTTGTAGTAGGAGCATATACATTGTATGCCCTGAGGGAGTTATATACTTAAACTAGCGGTGAGGCTACTAAGAGGCTATGTTTAAAACAGTCTTTTTAAAAAAGACTTAATATTTACCCCATCCATCAGTTATCATTCGTTTATTCTACTAATTTTGAGATTGAGCCTGTAAAATGTGCAAAACAATGAGCAATGGTCATCATACAGCCAGATTAAAGTGACAACCCACCATCAATGTGCGCAGTGCATTAGTTATTAATGGAATTAGTTATTAGAAGAAGAAGTCCCTGTTTATGTGTATGCTGCACAAATCAAGAATAGTGAGATTAAGAAAGTGGGTCAAGGATAATAGTGTGTACAATTTTTACATTGCAGTAATGAGTCATTGGGCTAAAACCTGCCAGAGTGATACAGAACATCATGAATTAGCAACTTTACTGCCTGACAAAAAAGCATGTCGCCATTTCTTAGATTTCAGCTACATGGCCATTTTCAGTGTGTTCCTAAGAAAATATTACACCCAGGGTATTGTGATCCAATTTTCAGGAACTCCAGAATCCAAAACTTATTTAAACTGTGCAGGGGTAGAAAACTTAAAGACGAAACACAAGAAGCTATGCTACCTGACAATTTACCAGGAAGTTTGGCTGTGTCACCAAAGAAATTCACTACAACTGAACTCCCACTCCTACAGTAAGCAGTGTCCTCCCGACTGCCCAACACACTACACCTACTTACTGCCTGCACACAGCGCAAGAGGTGACGGAGAGACACTGCCGCTGTTAGTGGCAGAGCTGAGGACTGCATCACTCAGAGATGTCGACTTATTTACGCAAGTGAAGGCTTGACATTGATTAGATTGACATTAGATGAACATTTCAACCTTCATGATGGTAGGATTTATCACAGGGCTTTTGTAGTTAAATGTATTAGGTATAGCTGGGTGTTCCTAAAAAACTGGTAATTGAGTTAAGAGAAATGCAGCATTGTACAGCAATATACTACACCGGGCAAGCAAATACGTTTGAAGCATACATTGAAGAAAAAATACCTTTTGTCTTAAACAGCGGTAGCACTGTTATTTTTTACCTTGCTTCGAGACACTAGGGGAAATTACTGCTGCTGTTGTGATTAATCTCTAAAAAGAGAGTAGGGAATTTTGCCTACTGTTTCTTTTAAGCCCTCACACTCATGAATAAAGTGTAATATTTAGCCTCTCATAACTATTGTCCATAACCAGATATCCTGCTTGGTGAGGGCTTTGCAACTGAATTTCCCAAAGTAAACATTTTGGGAAGCTGGAACACCAGCTCATACCATGAGCAAATGAGATCAGAGTCCATAATACAGGCACAGCATTACAGGTGCCTGTGGTCAGCACCTCTTCATCTATCAAGCTCACACTGGCGTTTTAGTTTTACTCGATATTTTGCTGTAGTCCTTTATAATCAGTCACCAACCTCAGTGACAAAAAAGGGTACTTCTATAGCTCTAAGAGTCTGCCAGTGGCTTACCACTGAAAGTTTTCATGTGAAGCAGCAAGAGAGGAAGTGCCTAGTTTTCTTTAGCAGTGCCTTACCAGATATGCTCATATGACATATACTCATATATACTCAATATGACAGTCAAGCTAAGGGCCGTTTCAGACCAAATCAGGTGTTGCAGTGATCGCAGCAGGTTTGTTCCCTAATGGCAAGATTTTTCAAGTCTTTTGGGTTTGATCAGGCAATCACCTGACTGGCAACTGCAGTGTGCAGCAGGTTTTTGGACCTCTGTTTTTTTCTTTTTTTGGCGCCACAGCATACTGAGACTACCCACATTAAATGAAAGCGGGCTATCATTTATATTTGAAAGTCTAACTGATCCAATGCATGCATCTGCAAATATTTGATCCACTGACAGCACTTATTTTAAAATAAAATGTTTCAATTTAATGGCTTGCTAAGGTTTGCTTGTTATGTCACTTTAAAGAACATTTTTTAAACACAGTCTGGCACAGTGCTCGCTCGATGGAAAATGCACCTTGGCTACAATACTTCATCACTTCTAGCAAATTTCGTGGAAGACGATGAGAACAAAACAACATCACTAGTCTGTTTCAGCTGAATATTCTCTGGTCTCGCTCTGCTAAAACCACAGAAAAACTGAATCTGTCAGTGTCTCACTCACTATATTTAATGTTTGTAATGTTACATTCACTTCACCTCTGCTGCTCGCTGTCTAACAGGACAGGAGTTCTACTTAAGGTGGTTAATGTGCATTTATTAATAGTTCTGAATCTTAGTTAATGTTGCAGTAGAATGTCGCGACAATTTGTCTTTCAAAAGGACAGGCAGACTTCAAATTTTTCTGTCATTATTTTAAATAATCTGTCAGTAACAAAAAGGTGCAGCCTGTGCTCTACACCATATCCTTTTACAACAGTTTGCCCTATTGGCTCTGATTAATCGATCATGTCTTGCTGTAATCATGGAAATTTGTGCTAAGCATAGCAGCATCAACTTGCATTAAAACTGACCCCATGATGAATCCCACATTCTAACAGAATAGGATGTAATGTTTACATACTGGCATATTTTGTGTTCAATCATCATGTCCTCCTTGTGACTGTTGCCAAAGTAAACAAACAGCAGTGAAGTGTTCTGGTGCCATGTTTTGTAGAATAATGCACAAAATTCATAATGCACCGCGCAAAGTGACACATATTTCAGCAATATTCAAAATACAACTGGGTTAGTGAAGGATGTAATTGACAGTTTTAAATAGCTCTCATAATAAATGCAATATTTTTTAAAACAATTTTTAACGTTTTGGTTTGATTTCCACTCTATTTGAATGTGTCTGTGTTTTCTAATTAAAGACTAGTCAAATAGTCGAAGTTTACTCTTCCACTTAAACATCAGGGGAATTAGTCATTTACATCATTCCTATATATTCCCCCTTTTAATACAACATAACTTATTAAGATCATCCTTACACAAACCAATAAGTACTACAGCACTGAAGTAAATAAGTAACAAAAGAAAGAAAACATAAGAAAATCCTCCTATTTGATTATATAGCTACTATAGTAATTGTGCTGAGTGACGGACAAAGAACAAATTAGGAAGACACTGAGCAGCTGTCTGCTCACTCACCACAAACTCTATTACCTAATACCTGCAACACCTACTCTTAATTTGCAACTTTTTACTCAAGGCTTAGAAATACCATAACGCTTGTGGCAGAGCTCATACCTTCAGCTACGTCATCATCAATGGCTCCTTTCACCTGAGAGAAGCACCACTGCATGTCACCTCCAGGTCCTGCAGAAATTTAAAAAAGGGAATGAGCTTAGTTCTAACAGGTAATACGTTTTCTCTATGTAGTTTCACTTGAAGCCTCCTTATGTTTTCTGGATTTGAACTGTATTGCTGTGGGCATCTACTAAGCAGGCTAAGTTACAGTAGAAACAAAAACAAATTTTTTCCCCAACATTTTAATTTATGATGTTGTATGTCAAAATGATGTACTGATTGTGAGGTTAGAGTTTTCTTACTTTTACATGCAAACAGCTCAAAAGCAGCACATCTGTTAGTAAAGATTTTGTTTCAGCACACTGTAACTCCCTCGCAGTAAAAGATATAGGAACTGAAAATGGAACAGACAAATGGCAAATCTCTTGTGACTTTTGCAAGTCAGCAAGTGAAAAATTGAACAAAAACTCAGACTTTTCAATCTCTCTTAAAACTAAAATTGAGAAATAGATATCCTTTAACTATTTCAGACAATACCTGCAACTGTTCCACACAATACCTATAAAACCATTTTTTATGGGAATATTTAGAGGCTAGACGCGGATTTAAGAGATATCAGTTATTGGATTTTTAAAAATCTTTAACATTCAGTGAGTGTATAAAATATCCACCAAATCAAAATCAAGACTGTGCTTTACTTTGTACTGTGGCTTTCACCTTTGAGAGAAATACTGTCATAATTCCAAATCAGTAGCAGGTCAATTCAGTCTTGAACCATGACTTGTATTAAGGCTGGATGAATGTAATAATAGAAGACGTAATAATGACAAGCTCCTATATTAAAAATACAGTACATCAACAAGAAAGAAGCACACTCCCCTGTTTGATAATCACCAGCCATTGTCTCAACAGGTTCTTTCATCAACCTAGCTCATTGCACAATCCAGTCAGATATATTCTGCATATATTCAACATTGTCATTTCTGTTGTTGCACCATGAAAACTGGTCTGATTTGTTGATAAAAATGTCAAAGACGTAGTGAAACAGCTCTGCAGAATAAGCAAGGACATTTATGAGTCACAGTGGCTTCATCATTCACCAGTATTACGAGATGAATCATGATTTAAAACAAAAAGCCAGGAAAGGGTTGGTCTGGGCTGGACAAATTATAGCACATTCATGGATAGGCTTAACTGCAGAATAAACAGCAAACAGGTGTTTTACTGTTCAGATCATTTCATCAATTCAACCTGAACATGATGTGCAATACCTCTGCCCAAAGACCAATGCCATTTCCCCGCCCAAATGGACTGAATACATGCAACGCTACAAGCATGTTGGTAGTGACCTGTTTATATGCGAAATGAATGAATACCTTCCAATCTCTATTTGTGACAAGGGACTGAAATTGCATATTATTTTAGATTCCTGACATTCGCTGCACAAGTATCAGCTGATGAATGAAATGTAGAATGTTACGTGAACTAAGGCTAATCAAATCTAGGTCTTATTTGATGGGGGTAATTTTTCCATCTTAGTTTATTTATATCGCGAAAACTAGCTCTCTTTTGTCGGACAATGCATAGAATATTTACCAGCTTGTTCAGTCTGCAGTAGGCCTGTAATACTAGCCTGCATGTGGGCAATGTCAAAGTTTGAGCTAACGTTAGCTAGCTTGGCTTGTCAAGCTAGTCATGGCATGTTTGAGAAATTTGTGCACTGGAGTGGAAACCGCCAGCTTTGCCTCCGGTTATTTACGTACTGTTTCGACATTAACGTCAGAATAAATATCTTCAATTGATGGTATGTGACGTTAAATCACATGCACAAGTATGGAAAGCAACCCAGGCTCCGAGTAATGAGCGTTATGTTAGTGTCACGTATATCTTTGTTTGGCTAACATGGTATGCAGCATTAGCTTGCAAGACTGGTCCTGGGCATGGTCCCGGGCCGGTTGTAACGGTAAACAGCTATCGTTACTAGCAGCAGCTGGCTAGCTAACTTTAGCCGGCAGACAGGCCAAATGATACTCGAATATGCTACCAAGCTAACGTTAGCACTAGCTAAGTAGTGTTAGCACTAGCTACAGTTAGCTAAACTGACACTCGGCCGGGTTAGCGAAATCTCACTACCACCCGAGCAGAGGGCTTGTTGTAATAAACTCCCGTTCTAAAAATGTCAGCCTGTTCGTTGTGTTTATATATGTAAAGTGTGGCTCAAGTGAATTACCTGCCATGACGAGACAGACAGTGGAGCTTGCCTCAGTCAGTCACGATCCTGCTTCCCACTCCCACGCGCTGGTTCGTGGGATCTGAACTTTTTCTTCCGCTGAATCTCCGTTCGGCTGTCGGTCTGCGCAAACCTGAATGTCGGGCGTGAGATTAACCGTAATAACGATTATTTTATTTCTCTCCTCCCTTTTATTTCCCGCTCCCCCGCTGTTGTTTTACGCCGTCTGTCACTCACTCTCCTTCTCTGTGTCTCTTGCCGCATCCCACCAGTCGCTTCTTCCCCACCCCTAGACTCTCTTTCCGCACGTGAACCAAAGGGTTTTTATAATGCGCGAGCACACAGCATAGCAGATACATGGGCAGATATACAGGCACGCGCGTGCACATAGCCTACATAAAGTCACCGAGTCAGTAAGAATGAAGAATAAATATCCTAGCAAGTGGTAATTGGATACTGTTACTTGATTCAAACTTTGCTTTTGTTTCAAAAGCACTCAAGAAACAGTATGAGTTTGGCCATATTTTACTCTGTAACATTTGGTCTCAGTGAAAGTTGCATCTTTAAGTTTTCAAAGCAAAGTGGCTAAAGCTTATTAACCAAATTTCTCCAATTTAGTGATGCTATCCAAAGTTGTGTGGTCATATGTATTTTTATATAAAGGCTCTCTGTCAAACGGTATGAGTATGTAAAGTCTAAGCAGTTAATACTTCAGATGCAATTTCTCTACTGACACAATTTGTATACAGATAACTTTTGTACAGTAACTAATCATGGATACATATTTCACATATTTTAATTTTCCTTGCACTGTCATTCACCCTTGCACCACCATAATGGCAGCAACAATCTGACCTGCAGCTGTAAAGACACTGTTTTCCCTTCTCTTGCACTTGAACATTTCTGAAGTTAATTCTTATTCTAGATTATTTCCTCACAATGGGAATGTGCACATTATTGAGTACAAATTTAAAAAGACAGTCTTCCTGACTAACTGAAGATTAGTGTGGACACTAGTTTTTGACTGTCCGGAAGTAGCTGAAAAGAACTCATGCAGACTGCACTGAAACACTAGACTATTTCACATGGAAAATTAACACTTAGCAAAACTAGTGTTTGCAGACTGTTGCTTTCCACCTCTGACATGCTAGTAGAAACCCAGTCAGAAACATCACCATCATTATAACTGTTGCAGCATTAACTGGTTCTTATCCACACCTACTAAAATGACACACAGAAAATAAAATGCCAATCCCTATTGAGCTTTACTGGCATTTGTATAAATATAGCTTTTCAAAGGAATGCACCCTTTCAGGTTTTAGGAGGGAGTCACAGTAACAATATATAGCAATAAGAGATTCAGTTTGGTGCAAGAGAACAAACTTGTCCGCTATATTTGATACACAGAGTTTGTTTGTGATATGCTTAGCTTCATCTTTTTGCTTTAGTTTCATGCATACCTCTAAAATCCAGCTTAATATTTTGCAGCTCTGCCAGATCAATTGTCAACGATGCAAGACTATGCTCAGGACCATCACAATGATTATACACATTTGAGGCAGTGAGCCCACGGAGAGAAGAAGAAATGATGAGACATTACAAATATTACATGACAATCTTGTTGACCAGAAAATACTAAAAACTTCTCATTTAAAGAAGTTAGTTGCTATCACATTTACTCAGCAAACTAAAATGTGATAGTTATCACAATCCGAATAATGAGTTACGTGAGTTATTGCAATTAAAAAAGCGCCTCTGCTCCGTCTTTTAATGCTTTTTAGTCAGAATTTTAAAACCAGACCTTTCCTCACATTATTTTCTGTAAGTCATGTACTCTGTAAAGGGACCACAGTCTGCTGGTGGGCTCTGGAGGGGATTGAAGAGCTTGTTTCTCAGCATCACAAACACAGAGGCCTTCGAATGTGTAAGTGATAGCTTCACCACCCACACGACACTTCAGATCCTTTATCTCTTTCAGAAGAAGTATGCCCACTGAAGGACAGAAAAATACAGCATTGATGAGCTGTAGCTTCCTAAGCTTCAGGAATGTAAGACATACCATCAAATCAACTGGCAGGCCCATAAAGAAGAAAACAAGATTAATATCATAGCCCAAAGCCTGTTCAGTTGGAGTAGACCTATCAAAATTTCAAACTTGATAAATTATTAGACTCAGCAAAGCTGTCAATTCACGCCCAGGCACAACTTTCTGACTCACTTCACCTGTCAGTGATTTCAAACACTTTGACTGGTGTTTTTTTAAACAAGATTCCCCTCAGTTTTCCTCATGCCATCTGCAGGAACGTGGAGAAATGTGTACCCCTGATGAAAGCCTCAGTTACAGCCTCATGTTTTTATCCATCATTAAGTAAGAGCAACAAACTTCAGTGTCAGCTGTTGTCACTGCGACCTATGTATGCCTTTGTTTGTAAAAATTTATTCCCAAAGAGGTCTGTGTATTATTCAGAGCAAGACCATGTTTCCAGGAAGAGGCATTTCCGTTTAGTTTTTAAATGTAATTTCAATGCTATTATGTCATAAATCAATTGATTACGTTGATGTCATTGCAGTTCTCAGTTAAGCCCACAAGGTCACATTCCCTTACAGGCTGTGTTAGTTAAGATAAATAAATACATGTAAGTTTATTTTTTATGTAGTTTGGTCATCAACCAAAGTACTGGACATACTAAAAGTTTGACCTCATGATGGCTTAATGAAAAATTAAAGACATATAACAATACAATTCATCCTGTTGGGAACATCTTTCAACAATTTTCATGACAAACCATTCAATAGGTGTTTGGAAATTTTATTTAAAATCATGAAACCCAGTGGTGACACCAGGTCTTTCATTTTTTTTTCATTTTGATCTAAAAAAGTGGTTGATCAACAAAAAGACCAGCTGACCATCACTGCCATCCAGCCACTGAAATGTTTAAAAACACAGGAAAAAAGCATCCATTACTTGAAAAAACAAATTAGAGATCACTGCAATTAGGTGGGCCTATTATTCTGGCAAATAAATCAAAACTATCTAGTTAGTAGCTAGCTAGGTAGCAGCAGGGATTTAGGGTCATATGTCTTTTGTGACTTGAATAAGCCGACCTTTTGAGCTGAACTCAAGTCCGAAATCTCAAGTCTCCAGTGTACAGCTCGGCCTATTGAGGGTTGCTGGACTTCCTGTGAGGCTGAAGGCAGCTGGTCTTACTTTAATATACAGTTAAAGGCCCTTAAACAAGACATATTTGTTAGGATGTTTTCATTCATACCTGGAGCCATCCAGTGTGTGCCTACATTACAGATCCTTGTTTTAGAAACTGGTCAACATAGAAAATGTAAATACATCAGTGAGAGTGATTTAATAAACAGCATTTTTTTAAGGCAACATGTGGTTTTTACAAAAATCTGTTACCAACATTTTGTCCCCTAGGAGAAGAAAAGTATTTCCTGCTGCTCTAATGCAACATGTTGTTTCCACGCATTGTGTTTGGATAGTATCAAAAAAATACACAGAAAGTTAGAATTCTACCTTCGTCATTATTAAGGAATACTCCTTTTTTTTTATTATTATTATTTACTTTAAAAAAAGATTTTATTCAATTTGTGCACATAACCTATAAC
The DNA here is from genome assembly GCA_029814765.1 of Acanthurus leucopareius. Taxonomy (NCBI): domain Eukaryota; kingdom Metazoa; phylum Chordata; class Actinopteri; order Acanthuriformes; family Acanthuridae; genus Acanthurus; species Acanthurus leucopareius. Next base: position 6,838,833 of record JAQMCX010000025.1, read on the forward strand.
TAACTAATTGAGGCAAAGACATACTGAAATCAGAATATGAAAACAAAGACCCCAAAATTATACCGTGAATTAATTATTTACAATTATTTTTTAAAGGAACCAGCTTACAATGCCACTTTGCTATTACCTGTCCTGTTCAGTCACCAGTCTCACGTTTATCTGGGAAAAGTGTCAGTAGGAAGAAATTTACCACTGTTACTCTGTTTTTGTCCACTAGAGGGCCACCAAGATTTGAAAATGTGGGTTACAATCACAGTCAATGGTTATAATGGGCACCAGGTTAATTTTAAGGGTCAAGTCATTTCTCCCTCAATCACATTCTAATTGTTTGCATATTGTTTATTCAAAAAGACCAGTGGGTAATTTAAATTAAATAGAAGTTTGTAATTTAATATCAAAACATTTATAAAATACTATGGGATTTATTTGTCAGTTCTTAAAAGAATAGTTAAGGTTTCAGGGGAATTCACAACACACTTAAAATATATAAATATAACCTTACTTATCTGTAAAAAGAGTAAAAATACTGTAATGGAAAAAACCCTCTTCACTGATTTAAATAATTGAAATGTTGAATTTAGGTCAGTTATATATAGTTCATTTTGTTAGACAACAGATTGATGATAGAAAGACACACCAGGCCAGTCGACATCTTTAGTGTCTGGGTAACCTACTACAGTTAAAATAAATGTTGTCCATTTTCATTTTTCCACAAATTATATGTTATTGTTTTCACTGGTGTTATCGGTAGTAGTGGTGGTTTTGTGTTCTTCAGTGGTTTCACAGAATGCCAATCAACCAACTAAAAACAAAAACAGACAAAGAAAATGTCAAACAATGCAAAAACCAATAGATTTGATGGCAGTCTGACAGTTGTGCAGAGATGTGTATTCCCTTTTTTTTTACATGTGCATTTATGGTATTGTATTTTTTGTAATCGATCAGATCAGAGATATTATCACCATTGTTATTTCCTCTTTGCAGTCAACCAAATATCAATAGCAGTTACCACTTCAGATGAGCTCCTGCATTGGAGCCATTAGAGCTTAAATATTTTTGTTTCCCCTCCTTTCTTCTACATCATCCAAAAAAATCCACAGGGACTGTTTGGTGACATCTAAAAAGCATTTTGCTTGTTTAAGTTGCTACAGATGGCTACATGTTCCTATCATCCAGCTTTAGATTATACATTTGTATAACATGAACATGTTGCCATGCCACACCACCCAATGCTGGGTTTCCTGTTAGGCAGGTGGTCAAATACATATCTTGGTTTTTAAATGACAGAAAATATCTCAAGACGATAACTGAACACAAAACAAAATTAATGCACTTTAAGTTGCATTTCCTTTTCTCTTTGATAGTTATTGCCGAGAGTTTCAATGCCAACAAAGTAGAGTTCTGCCTTATGCTACATACACTTGCTATAGATATAAGATGAGTAGATGTGTTTAATATCTCATTATAGGCAAATATTTGCAAGAGCATACTCAGGATCAACTCTACTGCTAAGTTTTTGATTTGTCTGCTTTCAGTGTTTATGCTTTAAAACAGTGCTGAGTTAAGCAGATAGGGAAACTGATTATAAACATTCTCCCCAATGTCTTATGTAGGTGCTTCTGCAATGTCTTGACACATTTTTATGATGCAATTATCATGATGTAATTAACGAGTTACGAAAACATAGTGCAGTAACTTCCTTTCATGTTAAACATCTGTTTTCTCACAGGGCATCAATATGCCCCATGCCAGGAAATACACATCTTTGACTCACTGTAAACATATGAAAGAACCATTAGCAGGTACAGCCTTTATTCCGAAAGCAAGGAACATGCATGAATGCATCATATCAAAGACAGGTTTCTATTTGATCTGCAATATATGCTGAATTACAGTTGTTTGATGGTGGGATCTCAAAACATGCATGCATCATGCAGTCTGCATTACAGCAGTGTGTGTGGGTTCGCCTTAGCATCTGGTGGTAGGCCTACACCAGCACCAGGCAGGGGCAGTGTTGTTCAAGAAGCACATTCTGATGTTGGCCGGAAGTGCGGACTCAGTCCTGACTGAGTTTTGAATCAAAACCTTTGCATCAAGAAATACATTTTTGCATTCAGTTTTCCATTGAAACACCTATTCTCTAACTCTTTTGAGGCAGTTGTTTTAATGTGTTTGCAACATGCAGAGTAATTACCGGTGTAATTACAACAAAATGCACATTTTTTATGACATAATCATCATTAATATTGTTGCGAGAGCTTTTTCAAAAGTAAGTTGTGCGTGTGCGCGCCCACGTGTTGCCCCCCCTCTGCAGGCGGTGCAGCAGCCAGGCCATGGGAGTGTCATAACGGGGTGTGTCCCGGGCCACAGGCATAAACAGCGGCTCTGCGCTCCGCCGCCTCGCCGACTCGACGCCTCTCCGCTCCCGCTGCAGCTAGAAGCGCTCACCGCGGCTCAGTCAGGTACACGCCAGCCAGCCCGTCCGTCCACAAACGATCACAACCTACGCCTTAAGGTACGTTTAAACCCTTTTATCCTCATTGATAGCATAGCCTGCGGACTGCAGCACAGGTTGCGGTAGCGTTAGTGATGCTTTAATTAGGGCTGCTGTGGATTTAACGGTTTCTTTCCCTGCAGACTAGAAAGGCTTGATATGCGGGGAAGAAAGAAAGTGTGTACAGCAAAACATCTGGCTTTTTTCTTCATGTTAATGTATTTTACTTGAACCCAATTTTTTTCTCTTTTTTTCTCACTCATTCAAATATGTGTAAACCCTGATTTTAATGTCAAAAATGCAACGTAGCATGCTGCCATATATGGACATTCATTTGGAAACCTTGAATGACTCAAAACATTTGGTTCCACTTAAACTGACCACAAGTTTGGTCACAGTCCTAACTGCTTAAAGTTAGTGAAGTCCACCATGCTGTGATTGCAAACCCAAAGCAAAATGGACATGCTGTATTTTGCTGAATAAGAGGGGGAAAAAAGTCAAGTAACTAGTTAAGCATCTCACTTCAGAACAGTGAGATTTTCCTCAGCAGCTGTAGACTGTATGCACATCTCTATTTAGAGACATATGTGGTTGCCAGAGAAACACACAACCAAACAGTGGGCTTATTCACTGCGGAAGTAAGTCACAATATCCCGTTTTTGGTTGTTTGTTTCAGCATTCATTAGGAAAGTGTGCCAGACAGTGTGCTTTATATATTCTGTGCCTGTGTGTTTGGTTTTGTGTGTGTGTGTCTGTGTGCATGAGGAAGGGATAAAGACGGAGCTTTGTCAGCCAATCAGAAAGCGCTGTGTCAGTACCCCACACAGCTGTTAGATGGACGGAGATTAAGGGATGCCTGAGCCCTCACACACTTCACATTCAGATAAAATCGCTTAACAACTGTGCATGAAGGCAGGACAGCTGAACTGAACCTTTTTTTGTCTTCTAAGTGCTGTCTGTAATTCCACCAAAAGTTTTTAAAGAGGACATCTTTAGACTAAATCTTAGGCCTTTTAATCACTTTCATATATGTCTGCTGCACACACAAAATCCAAGTTCTGGAGACTGTCCTCCAAAAATGACACCATACAATATTTTTTACACTATTTAATTGTTAACACGAGTTGTATTTACATCTCCTGAAAAGCCTCTTGCAGTTATACAATCATATGTTGTCAGCCTCCATGCCCCTCCCCCCCCCACCCCCCCACCCCCCCACCCCACAGCAGAAAACCTGGAGGTGGTATGATCTTGTTATACTGCAACTAAAAGTGCAAGGGCGGTGGCTAAGGAAGATGGTTTGGCAAATACTGTAAACTGTTTTGGAGATTTGTAGGTCAGATGCTTTCAAAAGCAGGAGCTATTCTAGTTGAATGCGACAGATATATCCGCTTTAAAGTCAGTATATTTCAACTTAAATCACATCCTAAATACGTATTAAAGTAAAGCAAATACTGACTAACATAGTTATCCGAGGACCTCTAAATTTTTAACAAAGGCAGTCCAATTTTAACTGAAAATGTCAAGATATCTTATGGTCTGCAAATCACCAAATCAATGCAAAGTGTGTGACTTTTCTCCAATGTTGGTCTCTTTTGACAACAAAAGAAATCTTTCCAAAACCCTACAAAGGTAGTTTCAGATGTCGAAACTCAATCAGACCTTAACCATCGGGATGACAGCTCAGCAAACACTCTTACCAGTCTTTTTTTAGTCATTTCTTTTGGTCAGTTAAATGGGTTTTGGTTGGGTGGGGCATTAACAAAAGACCTCAAACATACTCTTCTTAAAGCCTTAATGTCCTCTACATGTGAGAGACACTTAAAAATCTCAAGCAAAACCCACTTTTGCTGATTTAAAGAAAGAAAACAAGGTTGTAAGTTGTTGTGGAAAATATTAACCGATAACTTATCAGTGAGAAAAAGTTGGGGGTGGGGGCGTCCACTAATTTCAGCTCAGTCAATATTTTGCTAGTTCACTGTCTTCTAGTTAAATGTAGTAAGTTAAAGTATGTATTAAATGCATGTGTTTTTTTATAAGCCTGTTTTGCCAGTGTTAATGTTAGCTAAGGAAGATTTCAGTAACTGAACTGGTACTGAGTGTAGAGAAAAGTGGGGTTTTTTTGTGAGGTTGATTGCTAAAACAATCTTCACATATCCTTTAATAACCATCAGTATATCAGGATGGTTATTTACAAAGTCATAAACAGTCATTTTGTTTGAAATGCCCTACGTGGCTGAACAACGGTGAAGCAGAGAGGCTGTTAAAGAATCTCTGCAGAATGTTATCTGTCCTGAGTGAGCCGGAGGGCAGCTGCACAGCCCTCAAGAGGCAAAGAGAGGCATACATGGAGAAAATGAGTCACCAAGAATCTCCCTCCTGAAGGAGGAATCTCTTTTTTTGGGGGGGATAAACTCAGGACAGCAGTTGAAATAGTGTGTGCTTAATATTAAAGCAGGAAGCCAGCAAACAAATCACAAGGACTCAGAACATTTCCTATCATATGAAGCGTGTGTTGCTATCTGCGAGATGGATCAAGTTCTGAGTTCTCCCACAGGCCTCGAGCGAAGGCACACACAAAAGAGTGGCTGGCAAAAAAAGTGGGGGAGGGGATCAAGTAGCTGAGTGCTGGAATGACAGTCTCACTCTGTGTTTGCTTGGAAGGCAAAGGGGGGGTAGGGGGGGTGGGATAAAGAGCCTGCACTAAGGTGTAGAGACACAACGAAAACCTCTGGTTAGGCAGAGGTGTGGACCACAGAAACCATCTGCCTTTCCCGGCGTACTTATGTAGAAGCCCTGACCAATAGTCATGTGACATATTCTATTTAAGCTCATAGCTCTGTCTGTGTGTGTGTGAGTGTGTGTGTGTGTTGAGTCAAACAAACTACCCCTCCATGAGTCACTCTATCCAGCCAGGAGCTGCCAGAAACATTAGTTAATGTTTTTCATGTTGTAAAACTTTTCACAAAAATATCACAAAAACTACAAATCAGCGTGTCTTTCAGACTACATTCCCCAACCGTATTCCCCCGTTCCTGTTCGATTTGTTCTTATCTACAGTTTGCCAGAGTTGTTATTACATTTTTTTAAAAATACAGGCTTTAATTTTTTCCAACAGCGAGGTGAGTCAGATGCTGTGAATCCCCTCAGATGTTTGCTATATTAAGTCGTAGACAGTACAAGTGTCTAACTGTGGGATAAAACAGCTCCGATGTGCAGAGACTGACAGAACAGAGGGGGGGAATCACGGTCAAAGGCAGTCATATTTATTTAGTGCCACGGAACTTAAGATCTTCAGAATGAGAAGTGGCACAAAAGTGATATTTTACTGTTTGATGAAAGGGTTTTTTTTCAACAAGGCACCTTTTTGTTTTAAAAGCAGCTCTATTTTCAGACATTCAAAATGCAGCATGGGTGGTTCCTGGGCTTCGCACGCAGTTTCTTTTCGAACATTATCAGGGCGGTTGAATGGTTTACATCGGTGCCCTTTTCATGAGACTTACAAAACATACAGGCACTGATGCAAAACTATACCACAAGTGTAATTATGAAAGGAGAACTGAAGTGACGGCTTTTCCTGTCGCTCTCTGCATGACCACATTGTTTGTCTGTAACGTGCCAACAGAGACTTGGTTTTAAATAAAGGCAAATTTCTCTGCTATACATCCGTCTCTGTGTTAATCACAGTTCCTGTGCACCTCTCACATCTCTGCATGCAGGATGTTTTCATCCTGCTGGGTGTGCAAGCTTAAGTTAATGAACGGCTGCATATAAACCACAGCAGAAGTTACTGATTACTCTCCGGTTGCAGGGGAACACACGTAAAAGTCATTGTTTTCTGTCAGAGCTGCCGTTTTAGATGGTTCCTCTGATATTTAGGAAGTAGCAGTCAGGAGGATGTAGCAGCTACCTCATTTAGATACATGTCAGGATTTTAATAGTTAAAATCACTTGTGTTACACTTTGTGACATAGATTTGTGATTATATAGGATGCTAGCTGGGATCACTTATATACTGAAACGCACCATTGTCAGAGAAAAAAAGTTCAACACTCAGACTATTTGTTTCTTTTAAAGCATGATATGAGAAGCCTGTGTTTTGTTAAATTTGAGGCTTGAAACAGTAGGTGGTTAGTCTGACTGAGTGTAATGGCTGAAGGCAGAGGGAAACAGCAACGGTTGGGTCCTGAAACTCACGAGATTTACACGTTGTTTCTTTGTAATGAAGCAGCTCACGTGTTGGAGAAGTTTGCCTTTGAGGTTTTCTGCAAAACTGTGATTGGTTCCTAAATCTAACCGAATAATTTTCTTGCCATAAACTGATCAAAGTCACAACCATAATTAGAACTGATCAGAAATAAAGCTCTCTACTTACATCATATTTCTTTAATTCCTTGATAACTTCATGTGCGAAAGCTGCTATTGACCATTTCCATGTAACTAATAAATATGAGTGCTCAGTCTTTCCTTCAGTGAAATTTTGTGAATCAGCTTATCAGTCTAAAAGTATTTTCCCTTGGACTAATATTTATCTATTGGCATCTTCGTTTTAATAATGGAAAAACTCTGCTAATAGTCGGAAAAGGCTGAGTTAAACCTTCCTGTGTGACCACAGACGCTGCACATTTGCTGTCTGACTTTATGGCGTTGAAGCTTCTCCAAGGTGGAAACTCCACCAGGCTACTTTAGAGCAACTGAAGAAAAAATTCAGCTTTCCACGTCCTCAAGCTAGAATGACCCCAGTGGGATTGGAGTCAAGCCTCAAGTGGCCATACGTGGAACTGCAGTTTTTGGCACTTTTACGTTTGACTCATTTTACTCTGGAAGTCGCGCTTGACCAGAGTGGACTGTCATGGAAGCTCAGATGTTGCATGACCATGTTTATCTCCAGGGTACCCAGTTGTTTTGGATACGTTTCCACAGTTTTGACTGTGACTTATCATGTGAAATCTAAAAGAGCTATTTATAAACGGCTTCTGTCTCAGTAGTCTCTATTCACACAAGTCGTCTCAGAAAAGTCCACAAGCTAGCCACATATGCCAATAAGTGACCCCCTCAGAAATCTGAAATGGGACTGTCAGAATGGGTGTTGCCAAAACTGTCCACCCACTTTTCCATGCTGAAACATTCCATTGCTACAAAATACTTTGCTGAGAGTCTGAGAGTTGCATAAGAGGCAGAATTAGGGAAAAAGGAACCCCACATTTATTGGCCTGTTTATGTGAATTCTGAGCTGCTTTCCTCTTCCAAGGTCAAAAACAGATTCCTGCCATGTTTGTGGGCAGACGGCTGCCTAGAAGAATAGGCCATTCTTGCTTCAGTGTGGACAGTTAGCCATGCAAATTGAAAGGCAGCTGGTCCGAACGGGATTCCTGTGGAAAACTGCACTCCGTGTTCACTTTGAACTGCATGACCTCTGCTTTTTAATTTTTTTTATGTAATACCTGAGCCTGTGCTTTATCAACAACTCTTTACAAATGAGCATAATAATGTTTTGAATGTCTTAAATGGCATCATTTCATTAAACGGGTAAAATAAAGAAGCAATGAAAGGTTACAGAAGCCCCTTTCAATGAGGTCAAGGTCTAATTTGAGAACACAGCTTCACTTCAGAGAAGTTGTTTTTCACTCTCTGCAGCATATTTGCATTAATATGTGGTGCTGAAGTCAGTGTAGAAACAGAGTCTGCTACAAAATCTTAGATGACTCATGTGTTCAGTTTTCTTTTTAAATACATAGATTTATTTCACATGTACAAATCTTAATAGGATTACTCCCAATTATAGCTGTCATGGACATTAAGTGGTGTCTTGACTACGTTGTTTTTCCTGTAGATGTATTGGAGTTGAAGTATAATGTTAATTTATAAATAATTTACATCAGTATTTTACCCTAAGCTACCTCCAATATTGTACTCTGTAAGAACTTATAGTATTTGCAAAGCACAAGGGTACTCAGTTCCTTTTCTTATTATTTTAAACCTTACACCATCCTGTTTAGACAAGCTGGATTCCAAATAAGCAGTTCTTTGAAACCCTCTTAGATAGAGCTATTAAAAACATGCCTAACCCAAAAGAAGTTAGCCGTTAATCAACTTGAACCGTTCTGCATACAATTTCCAGACAACCGTAACAGAGATTTCAACAGGATTTCCACTTCCGGTTCTCAAAATCCCAAACATCCACACAAGCTTCCGAGCGACCAGCGGCTTGTAATCCGAAGCAGCACAGTCACCCACTCAAACCCCTTAGTTAGGCGCCACATGTATTTTATGCTCTTAGATATGACACAAGTGCATGGCATGTGTGTGTATGAATGTTAGGGTGTGAGCGTTTGTGGATTTGCTTGTTAGCAGACAGTTGTCTGACTGCTAATGTGTGGGATGCCATGAACTGTGAGACCATAGAGTTGAGATTTTGCTATATTGTAAGGGTTTCTATCGCTTTAAAGTTGGCATATATAATATTTAAGCAGCAATTTCAGTACAGTTTCAATATACAAAATTGTTTCATGGTAATTTTACATCTCAAGGTTGTATAATAAAATACAGTTGTAGATTCCTTATGCTACTAGTAAGTAATTGAATTTTGTCAGTGTACAAATAATTGATAAGGTGATGAACATTAAACTTTTTACATTGAAGTGCTAAGGATAAGTTGAGTAGTCTCACAGCTTGAGGATAAAAGTGGCCCTGTAATCTGGCAGTAAGGTGGCGGACACGTCCTTATCTCATGCCAGACGGCAGCAGGATGTGGCTGGATGGTTTGTCTTTAAATATCCTTTGAGATGTGTGCAGGCACCTCACCTCACACCACCTCTCCTCACCTGCTCTGTAACTGGATCTGAGCAGTTTTAATAATCCACTAAATACACTTCCTGTCCTGGGACATGTACGTACTATGCCAGTTTGTTATCCTTGAAGTTGCTTCACTGTAAAATTTTGTAAGAACTCGGTGCTAGAGTTTTGCTTTCTTAAGTTTTCTTAAAAAATTAAGTTGTTTCTGGATTTTTTTTTCCTACCCGCTTCACCTCAGCTCTATCCTTGTAGATGGGGTGTGTGTCTTTAGCTCCTTTTTTCTAAAAAATCAACAACTAGCTGCCTGGTTTTGCCACGGTTGAGCAGAAGGTTGGTCTCTGTACACCACTCTGCAAGACTGTTGATTTCTTGCCAGCATTGTTGGATATCAGACTGATGATGGTGATGTTGTCTGCATAGATCACAAGTGAGGGGTTGCAGTCATGGATGTGCAGTGTGAACAGCACTTTGGAGGCTCAGCAACTTGTGATTGCCAATCTCTCTTTGGTCTCTTTGTGAGGAAGTCCAATATCCAGCTGCAGAGTTTGGTACTTAAGCCCAGAGTGTTAAGATTATCAGTTTTATGGGAGAAATTATGATAAATGCTGATTTTAAACTGACAAACAGCGATCTGATGCAGGTGTTATTACCTCCAAGGTGTGTGAGGACTGAGTGAAGGGCAGTGGAGACAGCCTCCTCTGTGGATCTGTTGGTTCTGAATGCAAACTGGTGAGGGTCCAGGCTGGCTGGGATGTTGATGTAATTGTTGATGTGTTGGAGAATCCGTTTTTCAAAACACTTAATCAGATGCGGTTGAGTGCCACGGGGCAGCAGTCACAGTCGAGTCCACCTCCCCTCTTTTGTCCTGTCAGCTTAGGAGGAGGTGCAATATCTTGATCCAGGATGTGAGGGTGGATTCAGGTCTCTACAAAAATATGTACACAACAGTCTCTGATTTCCTGCTGCTGAGTTAGCATGAGTCTTATTTCATCCACCCACTCAAGATCCTCTGTTGCCATAACTTTATGGAGGGGGCCGCACTAAATTAATTGCATGCTCTTTGAACATCCCTGTTTGTATTAGGTCTGGCACAGTTACAATCACTTTTTATGGCAGCATTGTCCTGATGAGACTTCAGCATCAGTGTGCTAATAAAGAAAAAAACAAACTCGATATACTGCGATGGGGTTTTTCTCCGTATCCCACACCCTATATGCCCACATATTTGTTGCTGTGTTATGATGCCCTAAGGATTGAAACTGTCTGGTCTGGCTACACATTTGAATATATTTTCCTGTCTATAATTATAAACATAATTATATACATTAATCATGCCAACATCACTGGTAGTTATGACAACTCGTGAGTCATATTTGCCAGGAATCTTGCGTTTCCTGCTCAGAGGAGGAAACACCCTGAGCACAGGGCACCAGTGACTCACCCTGCTGAGCATTAATATCTAACTAAAAACTTTAACTTTATCTTTGTTTCTATGACAACAGCTCAGCCTCAAAGGGAGTGGCTTCTTTTTTAGCAGAGCAAACTTCCCACAAAGTCTCAGGCTCACTTTGAAGAGGTTATTACTGCAACTCTTATCTCCGCAGTATTTGATCACTGATCCGCAGCTTACTGCCACAGGAGCACACCTGTATGTTAAGTCTTTGAGAAGAGAGAAACACTAAATCACAGCTGTGTGGTTTGTACTGCAGGCAGGATGGCATCACACCCCGAGTTTGAACGGGCAGGAAAGAAGCCAGGCCTCCAGGTGTGGAGGGTGGAGAACTTCAACCTGGTACCAGTTCCGGAAAATCTGCATGGGGGATTTTACAACGGAGACGCCTACCTCATCCTCAACACCATCCAGCAACGTTCGGGGAGCCTGCAGTTTGACCTCCACTTCTGGCTGGGTGAGTGCACTGAGACTGATGTGTAATTACAGCAGAGATAAAGGGAGTATCCGCTTTACAATCAGTACATTTTCTACAAAAAGAGGGGACATTAGATTGAAGGCTCTGCAGCATTTTTCCTTCTTTGTAAAGTTCATAGGCGTGGCCAATAGCAAAAGAAGCTGATCTCAGTTATCCAGTACAGCCGATGACAGTTTGTATCTCTACTCTTTGAAAGTAATTTCACTTGACAGTATTGTAGTGTTGACTCCGCTGCTGCTGTTGTGTTTTGTGCTTCTGCTGCATCCTGCCTCCACAGATTAGCCTCTAAAATTGTGTCAGGCCTTTTTTTCCCCTGCAGACTGTGGGACAGATGTGCTATGAGATTTGTTATCAGCTTATGCAGTGGAATTTCATAGCTGACATTTTTTTCAACAATCTAAAGCCTCAAAAGGTACATATTATGATTTTGCTTTTTGAGTACAAGGAATTTTGTCCAGACCATTTAACACCAACATTTAGCAAACCTGGATCTTAGGTGTGACTTGATTAAAGTGGGATCTTTCTGCAAAATGTAAAACTGTTAATGCAGAAAATCCTCTGTATAGATCACTGACATTTTATTTGAAAAATTATAAAATCAGATACATCAAGACGAGGCTCTCTATCAGTCCTTTGTACTCTTCTCTAAAATAGCCTCTGAGTGAAGACAGCATACACATCACATGAGTCTGCACAGACATGGATGTAAAGTTTAACTTCACCAGTAAGCTGAGGTCTGACACCTCAGTGCAGCATTTCTAGGTTTCATTGATGGATTTCTAGTGCTTTTAGTCAACTTAATTCATCATGGAAACAGCATTCATCAATAATAAACAGGATCTGGTGACCCCCCCGTTATGGTGCTGAACTACTCTCTGTAATCCAAAATAGATTAATGTTGCATGTATGAATGTGTCTGCTGGGATCTGACCCCCCCGCTACTCCCGCATATCGATCTCAGTGCTCAGGTAGCGAGTCCTCTGTGACCGAGTCTGTCTCACACAAAATGGGACTCTCTAGGCAGACAGTACAGTACAGTAGCTAGGATGAAATAAGAGCCAGGATTAACATGGAGCACATCTTTGATTCCTCTGGCACAGGGGATGACTGCACCCAGGATGAGAGCGGGTCAGCGGCCATCTTTACAATCCAAATGGACGACTTCCTTCAAGGGAAGCCCATCCAATACCGCGAGGTCCAGGGACACGAGTCCAAAACCTTTCTTGGTTACTTCAAGTCTGGAATCAAATACATGGTAAGATGTTGTATTATAACTGCAGAGTTTCTCTCTACAAGAAAAAAGATACATGTTTTGAGAGAATTTTGTTTTTCATTTGGTGCATTTCATATCTGGGATCATGTGATGGTGATGTAACATTAAAAGTGTGATTTCTACGTGTTTTGGTTGACATTTTTAAACTTCAATTTCAACATATTTCTAAAAAAAATGAATGTTATCATGCAGTAAAATCAAAGACAAACTCATTGGTTACAATCATGTAGTCAACCGATTGTCTAAATGTACAACTATTCATTAAACGCCTCTGAGTTTTTTTTTTTTTGTACTGCTCAAAAACAACTCTAAAAAAATGATAAAACCAAATGGTTGTGTCTCAGTATCTGTAAAATACAAGATTCTGTCCTTGTGTGATGCTGTTAATTTATCAGTCATTTGTCTAAATTTCCATTCGTATTTCTTTTTTTTTTTAGGTTTTATTTTGTTGAGTTTGGAGTCACATCTTTTACACAGCAGCCATTTCATTATAAATTGCCCTTGTCTCTCATCTCTTTTCCAGAAAGGGGGTGTGGCGTCTGGGTTCAAGCATGTTGTTACCAATGAGGTGGTTATGCAGCGTGTGCTCCAGGTCAAAGGTCGCCGTGTTGTCCGGGCAACAGAGGTGGCGGTCAGCTGGGACAGCTTCAACCGTGGAGACGTCTTCATTGTGGACCTTGGAGATGTGAGTCACACTGAGCATGATGCAGGTCAATTATATGAGGGGTCTTATTTTACTTCCACAGTGATCTTTCAAGTGCTGACAATGCTACGAGGATCATGGGAAAAAACTTATTTTTTGTAAAGCACAAAACGTTCTTGTTCCACCTTCAGGAAAGATTTATTCACCCACTTTGCGATGTGCTCTTCTCTTTGCCCTGCAGGAGATTTACCAGTGGTGTGGCTCCCAGAGCAACCGCTTTGAGAAGCTGAAAGCCGTCCAGGTTTCCAAGGGTATCCGTGACAACGAGCGTAACGGGAGGGCCCGAGTTTATGTTTGTGATGAGGGCCACGAGAGAGAGAAGATTTTAGAGGTGAGATCGGTAAATGATGAAGGCAGATAAAGTCTAAAACTGATCTCTGTGTTCAAATGGCTGCGTCTGCCCTCAGGTGTTGGGTCCTAAACCAGATCTGCCTGCTGGAGCCTCCGATGACATCAAAGCTGATGCTTCAAACAGGAAGAGGGCCAAACTCTATAAGGTGAGACATGTGAGAGCACCTCACACACACACACACACACACACATGCTTATACACGCCACATACCAGCTAATAGTTCACAAGCTGGAAAGAGGCTGACAGTTAGCTGCAGATGTACTTCCTCATTGTCATTTGGCTTAAACTTATTTTAAAATCTTCATATGGACATATTGGCATACCTCTTACAGTTTTTCTGTCATGGATTCAGACAATCACGGTTTAATGACACATGACATCATGTATAGCATCGTGGTCAACCCCATCCTTTCTCTTAGCTTAGGAGTTCTCCTAGTTCCTTCATAAAAGTTGGGGGAATCTTTAGTGAGGAACTTCTGGTGTTATTTAGGAGTCCTCCTAGTGGTACGATCAGTGTTTCGCCATTAAGGCCCTAAAATAAAAAAAAAGAGGTTTGCACCACACGCCTCTCATCAGCCTCTCTCTCCCTGTGTCTCCTCCTGCAGGTATCCAATGCCAGTGGAGATATGGCCATCGCACTGGTGGCAGCAGAGAACCCGTTCGCCCAGAGCGCCCTGGAGTCCGGTGACTGCTTCATCCTGGACCACGGCTCCGATGGCAAGATCTTTGTCTGGAAAGGTCAGTACAGGGTGCTGCAGTGGATCCCCCCCCCCAATGTTCATAGTAACAATGGCTTTACTACAATAATATTAAACTTGAGGTGATAAGAAATCATTTCATGTTTTAGTAAATAGCCTTCTATTCTTTTTTTTTAGGGGTTAGATGAGAAGGTTAATGATACTTTCTTACTCTGAAAAATCAAGAGTAAGGAGACAGTTAGTTTAGCGTAAAGACTGAGGGGAAAACAGTCAAAGATAAAGACAATATATTCATACTAAAACCTCTAAAACTCACACACGGACATTCCAGATGTTAAATCCGGACAAAAAAAACAAAATGTAAAAACAGCACATTTGAGTTCTGCGAGGGGTTATGTCTGTTTCCTGACTGTGTGTCAGTGACTTCCTGAAGTCTGGTTTCCAGCTTTAGTGGTTTAAAAGTATTGGGATGTGGGTTTTTTTTTTTTTTAATTTTTGAATAGATCCCGGTATTTCATCCGCCTTTTTTAAAAATTTTGGTTAAAGGCAGAGACGCCAACATGGATGAGCGAAAGGCAGCGATGAAAGCAGCAGACGAGTTCATCAAGAAGATGGGTTACCCCAAAAGCACTCAGGTCCAGATCCTGCCAGAGATGGGCGAGACGCCGCTCTTCAAGCAGTTCTTCAAAAACTGGCGGGACAAGGATCAGACAGTGGGCATGGGCGTGGCCTACATCGCCAACAGCATCGCCAAGATCGAGAAGGTGCCCTTCGACGCCGCCACCCTGCACGACTCCTCTGCCATGGCTGCCCAGCACGGCATGGTGGATGACGGCAGCGGAAAGAAACAGGTCAGAGAACAGAGACTTTGAATCAAGAAATTGTGTGCAATGTTGTATTATACTGTAGATAATGTGCAGTGTTGTAAAGTGTAATCAGTGTAATTTGTGGTAAAATATTGCTCAGAAAAATCTCTGAATTTTCTCAAAGAGATCTGTCCTTGTTTGTATCCTGACAGATCTGGCGTATTGAAGGATCCGACAAGGTAGAGGTTGATCCGTCCACACATGGACAGTTCTATGGAGGAGACAGTTACATCATCCTTTACAACTACAGTCATGGAGGACGTCAAGGACACATTATCTACATGTGGTAAGAACAAGAGAGACAAACACTTTGACTTAAGATAAAGCTGAATTTGGCAATTTTTTGCTAAAAAGTATTTTTTGTCAAAAGTGCCTGAACCACAGTAAAGCTGGCAGCCAGTGGTTTTACCTGTTACAACTGTTTAATATGTGAATATGTGAATTATTAGTATTTAAGCAGCATTTTTAATGATCGAACTCTGTGTGGAGTAAGTGTCAGAGTCAGCAAGGTTTTTAAGAGCCAACCTCTGTTTTATTTGAGCTTTAAATCAAGTGCGATGTCATTTAAAATAGAAGTTCTTTGTTTTTTCGCCAAGAATGAAACAGAAATTTTCACTTTTGATTCAAATAGTTGAAACCGAACCCCAGTTTGTCCCTCCTTTGTTAAGTGTACTGAAAATGCACTTACCTGTTTCCCAGGCAGGGCATGGACTCCAGTCAGGATGAAATTGGGGCCTCGGCGATCCTCGGAGCTCAGCTGGATGAGGAGCTCGGCGGTGGCCCTGTGCAGGTTGAGCCCATTCCTTCCTTTTAGCTTATTTTCATCTTATCATTCATGTTAATGAAGGCTGTGCTCTCTTCCGGCTTACTCAACGCAGTCACCTCCTCTCTGACCCTTATGACCTGTACATCCTTTCACTCCTTCTCTCCCTAATGGTGTCCCCGCTGCTGCTTCTGTCTCTCTTGGTTTCCCACTTTTTCTGTCTTCAGGTTGTTGGTGCTTCTATAACCACTCAGGTATTTTTCTCATTCTGTCCCTGCTCCTCAGTCTCCTCAACCAAAATGCATCATGATTTTGTCCAGAGCCAGTGATTAATGAAGCATGCAAATTCTCTTCTTCTCTTCTAACATTTAGATGAATAACAGGTTTTAAACGGACTCCTAACTTATTTTTCGGCTCCTTTAAAGGTTAATTAATCTGATAATGAGCAAAGTGGAATCCGCAGTGCCTGAACCAAACACAAACAGGACATTCCAGTGTGGATGTTAATGGGAGGCTCCCTCCTCTCCTGTCGCTCTCTCCGTCTGCTGCATATAAATAACAGCCCTGTTTCCAAACGCTGCAACACTATGAGGAAATTATAGAGTAGAAGAGTTGCTTAGAAAAAGTCCTGGCTCTGTACTCAAAACGGTCTTCACTCATTTATGTGTGTTATGTGTGCCATCACTTTGCATGCACAGCCCTCATTTATATGTTGTGTGTGTGTGTTGTGGCATGATTCAGTGTGTGTGTGTGATGAACGATAGAAGGAAATTTGCACAAAAAAGTAAGATACTAACCTGAATCATCACTTCCTGTTAGAATATATTTCCATTTTAGGTGGAGGACTGTGGATTTTGTCCCCCATCACCTACAATAGGAGCATGTCTGTCCATGGTCTTTTTACATACAGCACAGACAGACAGACAGTTTCACTGGTCACATGGACACCTGACTAATGTTTGGAAACTTTTACGGTCAAGTGTTTGAAAATCTGCAGTCATGTTTGTTTTTCCCAGATGTTTCCTTGTGCTCACCACTAAAGTAGAAAACAGCTGTCTTGCAGATGGTACTTTTGTTCAACAGTTTGTGGAAACTAAACTGGACTTAAGTTTGACAACCTGGGCTCGTGTATCATTTTTGATACTAGTTTGAATCAGTTTTGCTACAGACACCAAAATAACTCTATAAGAGAAAGAGACATGTTTTCAATCAACAAAGGAAACAAGAGAAATATCGTCTTTGCAACAAACTTTTGTCTCATTCTGAAAAAAGATTTTTTAAAAATATCTAACAAAAAGTAAGATTAAGTTATGTACAAGACGAGCACCCATAACTGTCAACTTTTACATTTTGATCATGATCACGATCTGTCAGAGGTCATATCGACCACAACACACAAGAAGAGTCAGAATATTGATTAAACTGCAGTTGCAGACATGAACATGTCAGTTTTGTGTGTTCTAGTTGTTTTTCATCTGTTCTGGTCTGATAGGCTCTAGTTTTGTTTTGAAACTGAGGCAAACATTTGTGGAGGCTGAGTGGAGAGCATGCAAACATTTTAGGAACAAGGAAGCTGACAGTAGCTCAGTGAAAGATTTAAAAAAGAACCTAAAACTATCAATATAAAACTTGTGTGTTGTTTAAAGATGAGCAACACCACCTGACCAGACAGCAAAGAGTGTGTTATGAATTCATTTTGGAAGTGTATGACTGTAGACTGGGATATGTTATACTCATCCATGATTAATTATCATTGGTCCATTCTCCCATGTAAACTCAGGATATTAATTATTTGAGACATGTATTCAGGAGAAAATCTGACAGCCATAAATATTTATGACAAAAGCTGCAGAGCTAAAAGACTCATGATATTCTTTTAGACATAATCTCCGTCATTACTCCAAATATACAAGCTTTGACAACCACCACCTTGTGGCATAGATCAGGTTCACATGGCTTAGATATGCTGCCATCTTGTGGCTGTAGTCTGTATTTCAGCACACATTTTTCCTAATGGATGGTGCATATTTCAATAGACACAACAAGGGAAGATCTGTCTGGTGTGATTTGTGTGCGCCACCTTTGGATAATTCACTCAGTGCACAGAGCATGAGGTGTTCTGCAAAGGGAATATCTGTAACAACCATCTTGTTAATCTCAGGGTTTAATTTTGGTGTGTTTTTGTACCAGGTGAGGGTGGTGCAGGGGAATGAGCCGGCCCATCTGATGAGTCTGTTCGGAGGTAAGCCCATGGTGGTGTACAAGGGAGGAACGTCCAGAGAAGGAGGTCAGTCCGCTCCTGCAGAGACCCGACTCTTCCAGGTGCGCTCCAACTCTGCAGGACACACCAGAGCTGTGGAGGTAAGAGAGCACACACTCATCACTTACTGTCTCACTCTACCACTGCAACAAACAGCTGATATGCTGTGTTCTTTTTACTGTCTGCAAATCCAATGAAAAGACCAAATCCAACAATGGAGTGATCCTAGTAACAGTGCAGAGAGCCTGACTTTGCTTCTTGCCTCTGTGTCGTAAAGCTCCACAGTTGTTCAGAACTAAGAAAAACACATCAGTGAGCTTCTCCGCTGCACCAACTTACATGTTTCTTTATTGCCATGAACACACACACACTTTAAGCTGTTTTGAGTCAAGCACACGTTCACCATCCTGCAATCAGAAATACTCACCAGAGCAAAAAATGTGGATTAATCCGCCATTGAAAATAGTCCCCCCAAAATTTACTTTTTACTCCTGTTTCACTAATGTTTGCTGAAAACAACAGTGACCAACTGAAACATAATATCTGCTGCCAGTTTTTTTAAGTGTTTTGAAACAGACCAGCGCACCGAAGGTATTTGCATGAAATGAATTTAACAGAAAGCAAATAGAGAATGAACCATCTTTATCCTTTTTCTGCAGCCCAAAAATCTTTTTTTCCCACATATCTTTGTGGGTTTTTTTTAATTGGAAGAGGCCATTTGCACCAAGTTGTGTTAGTTTCTTTGGTGCTAAAGCAAACTGCCACAGAAAACTGGAACAGTCATCCAAAAAATAAATTTTACACACAAACAGCCACATTCTTCTTGGTGAAAAGTCAATGTTTGATCTGCTCATCCACCTCAACTTCCTCACAATAAGGACTTTGTTGCTCTTTGTACTCAGTGATGTAAATAGCTGCCATGTGATTTTTCTCAGCCGGGTGCAAACAGACTCTCTAATTTTTGTTTATTTGAAACAAGAACAAGTCATGTCTTGTTTTTCATAAACACCCTGTTCTAAATAATGATTTGAGACACCTTGAAAAAAAGAGGAATAAGGTTTAATGGCTGCAGAAGATTTCTCTTGAACCAACACATCATCTCACTACATTACTTTTTTACTAGGAAGCCTCAAAGTTGTTGTGGTGGATATATTTTTTTGGCCAATATGCCAAAATCACATTTTTTTCCCCAAATTGTTGTCACATTGTTTTCAGTGAATTTGTTGCAGCTGATACCTTTTATTTAAATATTACAACATTCATTTCTATAAAGGAAAAACAACTGATACTTGATTTAAGTTGACAACTTGGCAACTTGTAGAACAAATTGAAGTTACTGTACAAACATATCTGCACGGTCCTTGAAAAGGTCTGGTTTCTGCCTAATACATACCTGCTCCACACACTCACACACACACACAAAGCAAACAGAAAATGGAGATATCTGCAGTCTTTTCAAGCAAGCAGGAATTTGGATGTATTTGTTCCTGACAGCTGGTAACACTGACAGTAGCAGAACTGCACACATTAACCTTTTAATACGTCTGTGTCTGTGCAGCTTGACGCAGATTCATCCCAGCTGAACTCCAATGATGTGTTTATTCTGGTGACCCCCGGAGGCTCCTTCCAGTGGGTGGGAGTGGGTGCCAGTGACACAGAGAAGCAGGGAGCTCAGCAGCTGTGTGACATCCTCGGGGTGTCGGCCTCAGAGCTGCAGGAGGGAGGAGAGACCGGTGAGGAAAAGTGATGAAAGCAGAATCCCACTTTGCCATTTTTTCGTGCTTTGGATTCAAACTGAAACCTGATACCAGTTAACACACTCAGTTGTATCTGTGTCAGCTACAAACCGTGGTCAAACTGTTAAAATAGGGCTTTAATGTGAAGCTAAATAGCGGTCTTTTTGTATATCAGCTAAAGTAATAGCTTGCATTCATCTATATTTAAGCAGAGTTGATTGCATCACCCCTTCAGATGTTATCAGTAATCTTGTGATTTGCTTTCAAAGCTCAAAAGAAACTGAATTCTCTGCTCGTTACTTCAAATATAAAACCTCAGGCTAAAACATAACAGATTCCATTTTTTATATACACCCTGCTTTTAAGGGCTGGCATCGGTTGAAGGCTGTACAAGACAACAGAACAGAAATGTAGGTTTATTTCTGTGAGCTTAAGCTATTGTCTCTTTATTTTTTTTTTACTCTTTCAATTCTAATTCAACCAGTAAATTGCATATTAGAAAATGATAGTGTTACGACCCGGAGGAATGGTTAGGGGAAGAGGGGAAGTAACAATAAAAGTAACCGGGAAAGGGAGACAAAAATGAAGAGTAGGAAAAACGGAAATCAGTTTAA